>LPNX010533345.1:49359-121923 GCA_001517045.1 Pseudotsuga menziesii | reverse complement strand
CTTTCTTCTTGCTTTTTGAATCCACCTTCGAATCTCCAGCAATCAAAGCTTGATCTTTGGATGGTTTGATGGTGCCCATCATCACCAGCTTGTCTTGTTCCTATGTGAGAGATTCCATGAAATCTACAAGGCTAGGCATCTTCCAGGTTTGAGCTGTGAGTTTTGTGGCATAGAAGGTCGAAACAAAGAATGAGTAGTCAGGTCCTAGCTTCGAGAGGATGGCCAATATGAGCTTCTCTTTCTTTTCGATACCACACTGCTTCAGCTGCAAAACTAGTGCTTTGAACTTGGAGAAATATAGCTGCAGGGATTCAAAGATGTTGGGACTCAGAGAAATCAGCTCATTTTCAATCTGATGTCCCCTCATCTCATCTGTCTTTCCAAAAATATCAGACAGCTTCTCCCATACTTGATCCGGTGAAGTTAATCCATCGAGATGGAAAAGGAGGTCTCGAGAAATACTGAGACATAGGAGGCCATAAGCCTCATCTCTCTGATTGTGCCATTTGATCTTCTCTGCAGCTGCATTGGGCTCTGCTTCTGTTGCCATAGTCACCCTGTAGAGGCCTTTCTCTCTCAACAAGATCTCCATCTCTGCTTTCCATTCAAAATAGTTGAAGGGAGTCAAGATAGTTTTCTGTGAATCCATAGCTTTAGAAAATCCGTCCCGGCTGTCAGTAGAAGGCTCCCAGTCTTGATGTCGAACCTGCAAAAAAAATTTTGAAGGAGAGTAATAACCTACAATGGCTCTAATACCATGTATAAATTCTGACCAGCAATAGATTAATTTCACTCACAACAAATTACAATTGATCATGCAAAATTGTCAACAATGGAGACTGAAAATGGAGCTGTAACACAAAATTATATTAACTCAGTGTACAATAGCCAACCCTATAATATCATAGGTTGCTGAATATATAGAATACATCAATATATCGAATGCATAAGGAGGCATCCAAAGCTAGCATAAAGCAAGCTTACCCAAAATAGGCAAATCCCCCATAGGTGTAAAAAGCTGATCCCAAATCTGTCATGAGGATCACGAATTGGCAAGGGCGCATGGGCAAGCTAATGAGTGGTGGAATGGCAGCTCATACATGCTTTTGCATGGATGAAAGAGTGGAGGAGGAAGAGGCAACAAAGCTGATTCACCTCACCTAGTCTTGCTTTCCTATGTGCCTTAAAACACTGAAAAAGAAAGGAATAAAGCAGAAAAAGCAGAAGGGCGCCTAGGAGGCCAGGAATAATGTAGATTTGATTCCTAAGGCTTTCCCAAGTGCTACATGAGTCAAATATGGCAAGTTTTACCTCTATGGATAGGCAATTAGCAACTTGCACATGGTGGGACTCATGGACTAGGCAAATAAGACAAAAATAAATGAATTAATGTCTAAGTGGGTAAATACTATGGGTTGATTATTCTAACAGTCAGAGGTGGAAATCAAAAAGATATTCTCATATGCGAATGAGTCTTCTTCAATGGATACACCTTCCTCTACTGGAAATTCTACAATGAGCTCAGCAAAAACTAAGGATTTTTTGGATTTAGCGGATTGAAAATCCAAGACAAACTCTTGGAGAATGACTATCCATTTGTTGAATTTGCCTCCAACTATCCATTGAGACAAAACATATTGAAAAGGATTAACATCTGCCACTACTGTCGTGGTCCTTAGTAAGATGTAGTGATGCAACCTCTGAACAACATACACAGCTGCTAAGGCCAACTTCTCGACGTGGGAATACCTAAGTTCAGGTCCGGCTAAAGCACAACTGAGATAGTAGACGACATGCTCTTGGATCTTATCATCCTCATGGACTAGTAATACCCCTATGGTCAACTTAGATGTGGCCAGATACAATATAAAATCCCTAGCGTAATCTGGCGGATGCAATAATGGTGCCGACAACAAAGATTTTTTCAATGCCTCGAATGTGAGTTGTGCAATTTCATCCCATACAAATGGGGTGTCCTGTTTTAATAGGTGCATGAAATATTTAGTAATATTGGCATAATTTACAATAAAACATTGAAGGAAATTGGGCTTCCCCTATAGGCTCTGAAGCAGCCTGATAGAACGAGGAGGAGGTAGATTTATGATGGCCTCAACTTTCAAAGGATCCACCTGAATGCCTTTGTTAGAAACAATGAATCTGAGTAGTCTCCCTAACTCGACACAGAAAACGCACTTGTGGGGCTTCAAGCGAATTTTATAATATCTGCATCGTTCAAAAATCAAATGCAAGTCATCTGGGTGATCGATCCTCTTACAAGAATGTGCTAGCAGATCATCAAGGTAGGGTTCGACAATGGCTTTAATATCGTGAAAGACAAAATTCATTGCTCGCTGAAAGGTTTCCCCATCATTTTTCAATCCAAAGGGCATTTTCTTGTACGCAAAGGTACCCCAAGGACAAATAAAAGCATTTTTATGTTAATCTTCTGTTTTAATTTGGATTTGATTATATCCGAAGAAACCATCCATAAACTAAAAGACTTCACTTCCCACGCAAGCATCAATAATTTGATCTATAAATGGCGTGGGGTAGCTGTCCTTAGGACAGGCTTTGTTTAGATATTGAAAGTCAACACAAACGCATATATTCCCTTGCTTTTTGTCAACAGGAACGGGGTTGGATACCCATTTTTTCAAAGCTATGGGATAAATGAAATCAGCTTTCCGCAGTTTCTAAACTTCAGCCTTTATTGCCGTCGCTTTATGCGGGTTGACAGGTCTCAACTTTTACTGAACGGGTCTAGTGTCAGGGTATGTTCGGATTTTGTTCTCGACTATTAATGGATCAATTCCTGGTGTCTCCTCATATGACTAGGAAAAAAAGTCATAGAATTCCTTAAATAAGGTTGTATAGATCGCAATCTCCTCCGGAGAGTAGTTTGCGTCGATGTGTACATTTTCCACAACGTTTGGATTTACAGATATGTTGATAGGGATTGTAGCAGAAATGTTTGCCATATTCTGCTCAGCAAACATTCCTTCCCTTGGTAAGGGATTAATAGGCGTATCAACATCACCTACCAGTCTCATATGGAACTCTTGGTTCTCTATCCTGCTTAACTCTGGAATAAAATAGGATCGATGGTGAAGATCTTCGCAAATCTTATTTCGTTCACACATGGCTTCCATAATGGCTTCATCCTAAGGTAAAACCATATCTAAGCAATCTCTAGAATGCAAAGAGTTCTCTGCCCAAGTAAGAAAATAGGCTTCTTCCAGTTCCTCTGAGACTGTGAAAGGGAATGGAATGGGATCAACAGCGGTATGGATGATAGCTTGATAATCCACTTCTGCTACCGATAAGGGCACTTCCGGTTCATGGTGGGAAGGAAGAACCCAAGGATCAGTTCTATCAACAATCGATGCTATGGAATTCCCCACACTAGTAAAACCTATATACTTAATCGGAGATGGAAAATCAAATGTGCCCATCAATGATGCGTACATTCTAGCCCCTAAGCTCTTTGAAGCAGGTCTAACTTGATCAACTAGTGGTATGGTAGACTCATTAGATTCCATGCATCCTTTTCGAATAAAACAGAGTTATTCAACAGTAACCAACTTCCCTTCGTGTGGAAACACTACCACCTGAAAAACGGTTGATGCAATAGCAGACATGGCATAAGTCCAACTTCTCCCCAAGAGAAAGTTATAATCCAAAGGTGCATCAATCATTTCTACCTCAACAAACACCGCTTTCCCTACCAACTTAATTTCAAAAGCTGGTAGGATACCATGTGGACGCAATGACCTTCCGTTGAAAGCAATAAGTATGATGTTCGATAGAACCAGCTTTAGGGATCCAAGAGTTTTCCAACAAGACAGGGACATAACACATGTAGAATCACCCTCATCAACAACTGCCCTTCCAATGGTCTTTACACCATGGATGACATCTATTAATAAGGCTACATGATATGGTAGGATAATTTTGACATCAGACAAGTTAAATTTCGCCATGAGACTCGATGAGTCCATACTACCTAAGGCTGCTAAGAGTGCATCCCGCTGAGCGAGACAACTCTGTAACACCTCTAAAGCTGACATTGCATAAGGAGTCTGGGCTAAGTCTTCAACTACAGAGTAGTTTGCTGCAGCCCTAGCATTAGGATTATGCAAGGTTTTCTTAAAGACACCTTTCGGTATCTTGGGCATAATTTCGACAGGTTTCTCAATCGTGAGAGGGTTAGAAGTTTCACCTATCGACTTACCCTTCTCGGAGGTCTCGTTTTCATAGTACTTGTTCCTGGTCTATAGTAAAGTCTCGAATCAAACCATGTTGATATAATTGGGGTCAGGAGCATTTGGGGTGCCCCCTGTTGCATTTGAAGCTGAAGAAGAATTCTATCCTTGGGGAAAAGGATCCTTCAGGACAGCCGGTTGTTGGGCTTTTAACAACTTCTAAGCTTGATCCATAAGGGGACATAGATGGTTCAGGTGATCTTCATAGCACAACTTACATGGGAATTTCACCTTCTTCTTTTCTTTCTTTCCCCCATCAACATTGTTTGTGGGTTTTTTCTTGTTTTCGTTTCCCTCACCATTTTTTGTTCTCTTCTTTTCCCATCAGGATGCTAATTTCCCTTCTGAGAGGTTTGTGAAAAAAAATTTGCATTTTGGGGTAAGGGAGTAGCCTTTTCTACCTCTGCTGTAGAAATTTTGACAGACAGCTGATGGAGCTATTTAGCCAAAGATTCTATAGTGGGAGAATTCACAGAACCAACCACACCATCGGCATGGGGTCCAGGCTTAGGTTTCTCTACATTGTGCATTGGCCTCGGTTCCTCAGGGATAATCTCATATAAGATCCCAAACTGAGAATATATCAAATCTAGTTCCTGGGCCTTGAGGATAGATTCTTCCTCATGCATCCTCCTGAAGTAGATACATCCTTAGATATATAAGGCAATAGGGATTTAAGAAACCATTCTAATAAGAACTCGGGAGGAATAGTGGATTCGATAAGGCTCTTCCGTCTTCTCCACTCTTGGATGTGATCCGAAATATGAGTGGCCTTGTCCTGCCGGAAGGTATATAACAAGTTTGTTCCGAAATCATAATGGATAGGAAACTGGAAGTGACTAAGGAATGCATTAGCCAAGTCCCAAAAACTGCTAAATGCAGCAGAAGGCAATTCAATGTACCATTTTGCTGCAGTACTTGTCAAATTTCTTTGGAACAGCCTCAACCAAATTGAACCTTCATTCAGTGAGTTGGAAGAGCACCATAAATGGAAAGTGGTGGCATGAGCTCCAGGATCATCACCAACTTTTCCTTTGAATTTTGGGATATCTGAGGGCAGCATAGTAGGGATGGGTGGCCAGGAGGGGTCATGTCTCACCGGGTCATTCATCACTTTCGACAAATATGGCAAGTTTAACATTTCCAAGAAATGGAGCTTAGGTCTAACCAGAGCACTAAAAGTACTAGGTTGGGGATTAGAGGGACTTGCCCCCATATTCCCATATGTGAAGGTGGGGTTGCCCCCTGTTGTCAGTTGTGAAGTGGATGGGTTTCTTTGGAAAGGATTCCATCCATAATCTAGTGGATTTTTTATGTGTGGTGCAGTATAAGAGGTTCTAGCTACCCCAGTCAAAGCTGGGGTTTGGAATATAGGAGCAAGTATCCCTCCACTAAAAAGCGAAAAGGGAGAGCTCATGAACAGAGCTGAAATAGTAGTTTGAAATCCTTGACCATAAGGATTAGTGTTTCTAAACTGCACCCCTACATATGAGGGTTTTTGGCCTACGTATAGAGTGGATGGTGGAATGTTCCCCCCATTCCAAGGAAAACCTTGGACAAAATTCAAGGATCCTATAGGACCACTCTAGGCAGTGTGTGCAAAGGAAGTAGGAACTATAGGTATGCTAGGAATCCCAGTGACCATACCACCAGAAGCACCTACTAAACTTATGGGAGCCGGTGGTTGAACCACTCGGCTAGCTAGAGTTAATAGTGTAGTAGGTATACTTGTTCTAGGGGTATCTACTGGGGGAGGTAGCACCCCTTCAGCCGGAGTGGCTAAGGTGGAAGCAAAATAACTTTCTCTTGCAGTAGACATTATTCTACCCATAGGGACACCAATCACGAGTGGATTGAAAGGACGAACCTGAATGATCACCGGATCATTTAAGTAAGTTAGAGGTGAATTAAAATTCCTTACAAACTCATCATCCTGCAAGTATTCTATCTCAACTATGTTTAAATTAAAACGGTTTTCCCTAAGTTCTGGTTCACCCAGAACTTCACTAACCCCTATCGGTTTGAAAGAAACGTCTGTGTCCAATCTCTGCCTTTGAGGGGGAGGTGGAGGTTCCAATGTGATAAGCAGAGGAAGGCTTTGCAACCTTTGTGACCTTCTAATAGATTGGTCCTCCACGATTGTAAATTTGACTCTTCACACCCTAAGTCCAACTAAAAACATAGATAAAACATAGAGCAATCACTACAAAAATTTCCTAAAGTCTCAACAATCACAAAGGGTATAAGATATGCTTTCCTGAAGAAAGCTGAGAGATAGTTTCTTGGCATCCTTGAAGAGGTTCTTAGGCACAGGCGGAGGAATCATCCACCGCCCTCCTACACTTTCAACAAGGGTTACCTTCCAAGCCCATCCAAGGTGAACCAAAAATAGCCTTTCAGTTTACCTGTGTATAAACCCTAGATGTCCAAGAGACTAGAGGCTACCTTAACTATATCAATAGTCTGAGGGGGACACTCGCAAGCTTGATTCATACGCATGGGCATGGTAGAAAATCCTGAAAATCTATCTAGGACAGAATCCCTAGATACGTAAAAACTTTGGTCTACGTTTTGACAAGGAATCGGAGGGTTATCTCCTCAGTCCAATGCCTCCACGCGACCTCGTTGTTAACTCCCGTTTGAGAGGAGCTTCCCAGATACTATCAACACAAATAAGTATTTACCTATTGATTGGCCAACTACGTCTGAATTTAAGTAGTTATGGGTATTTTACACTTCCTATCCCACAAGTCTAGCCTAAGCTAGTAGGTGTATGACCCTATAAAACAAAAACTAACTAATAAATTTTAAATTATAGCATTCATTTTAAGGGTTGTTCTTAATCAAAGGGTAAGTGGCATGAATGACTATGATATTATAGACTCGATAAAAAAAGTAAAACGGGTGTATAAATGGGTTCCAAAGCAAATTATCACTATTTAAAGCAAGCTTCTTTTTCTTTTTTGTAAATATGGACTAATGAAAATGCAACTAAGAAAGAGAAAAGTAAGACTTATTTTTGTAATTTTTGAGATTTTATTTAAAAACTGAAAGTAAAACTACCATATGCAATTCAAATGCAAATGTTTCCAATTCTTTTCTTTTCACTTTTCAAATTCTTCAAAAATTACTATGCACCTAAATGCAAAAATTCTTGAGTATGCTTGAATAATCAAACTATATAAAGTAAGCAAAATGAATTATAGAAGACTTATAAGAACCAAATATCAACCACCTAAGGAAGACTTGGAAAACACCTAGCTTGGGAAAACACAATGAATGAAAATCACTAAAATCAATCAAAGGCAAGTAACAAACCAACACTACTTGGAAATAGCATGGGATATACGGTATTTAGAACCTTGATCACTGATTCAGACACACATCACTTGGACCTATCACCCACAGGAAAATCCACTTCAAATTTCTAAAAGAAAGACAATCCAACCAACAAAAAATCAAGGGCTTACTGAAAAGCATGAAGTATGGTTAACAGGGATATCAAACCTATAGTGAAATGCTAGTACTAAAGACCACAAAGCAAGACAAAATCCAAAGAAGGACAAGGACAAGAAACCCTACCCAAAAAAATTGTTTCTAAGGTATGTATGCAACTATCTAGTGGAGCAACCCGCGTACTGTACGTGACTGTTCAATACAGCAACCCATGTACACAGACCTCTGTATGTGACTGTGTAGCAAAGAAACCCGTGTACAGGTGTAAAATTTTTCAAAAAAAAGAAAAATTCTAAAGGTATTTAAAACACCACTACAGGTCCAAACCAAGACAAGAAAAGACACATTGAATCAAAGCAAAGACTGGTCAAGGATCTACAGGACTAATGCACAGCAGGCTAGACTCCCCAGTGGAGTCGTCAGTTCTATTTTTCAGGATTAAACACCCTTGTAACCTAGGGTCTGCGGTTACCAACTTACTACTAACCTTGCAGACAATTAGCTTTAATAGAGTACAGAAAGGAAATAGGAAGAAATTATTGACTCACCCGATTCCCGATGGTTGATCCAAGCTTGATCTTCTTCCGCTCTGCTTCTCTCCAAATATTCTAGGGATGCACCACCTTCACCTGCAAAGAGAAAATTCTCCAAGTACAATATTATACATGTATATATGAGAGGTTATATAAACAATATTTCCAGTACATAATCAAATATATTCATCAACCATGATACATGAAAGAGACTCAACACAATGTTGGAAGAAGAATTCTCTTTATTAACAATCAGCAAATGAGATAAGAGTACAACCAAGCTTCTGAGACAAGGACTCCTCTGCAACCAAAGGACTCTGAGTTCTGCTACTGCAATACTTCTGAAGATATACCACCAGCATAACTTTGCTCTCCAAACTTGATTGATTAATGCCCTCCCCAATGCCTCTATTTATACTTTGGGATATAGAGTGGTTTCAAAGGTTGAGGAGGTTGAAACAGTTAGGATAGTTAATGATTAGGACCCAACTAATCTCCATTAATCATGATTTATATTTTTTAATTTTGAATCAAGAAGTACGTGACTATTGATATAGGAAACCCGCATATGACACGCGAATTGCTTAAAGGAAGCCCGCATACGCTAATGTACGTGGGTTGCAATGGAGATAGTCGCATACAATACGCAAGTTGTCAATGGAAATAGTCGCGTACGTACACGAGCTGCAACAACGATAGTCACATACGCAACTCAACACTTACAAAAATAATATGGCAAGCTGGTTCAAGGGTAAATGCATCCCATGTCATGCCCATCTATAGTGTTTTTGAAAACTTCAATCCTAATATGTCCTTTTGTGTACCAACATAAAGAATGTCGGCACTCGGACGGAGAAGTGCCATTTGGGTTGATAACAACCACTTATCTTTCTCAACAATAGCATTAGGCCCATTCTCTAAATACAAATAAACTCTATATAGTCCCTTACTGTGCAATAGAATTCCAATTTTGGCTTTCCATTCATGATATTTTAAGGTAGTTAGGATCACAGCTAAAGAAGAATCCATGCTAAGATGTTGATGCGCTCAAGAAGATACTCTCTGCAACATGCATAAATAAAACTAGGATAAAAACTTGTAATCTTAATTCAAGCTCTTCTTAAGAGAGTGATAGGAGACTGGATGCACTCTAATGTAGAGAACTGATAGCTAATCAACTTTGTAGAACTTAACAACTTGAGAACTCTAATGTAGAGCTTGATAGATTGAGCAACCTCAGCTCTAATACCATGTAGATATTGATAGGTTGATCACCCTTAAGCTATGATACAATGTAGAAATTGAGGCTCTAATACCATGTGGAAATATAGGATGAAGATCTAGCTACAAGATATTTCTCACAAGCATGCACAAGGAAGAAAATAAAGACAAGAATAATGAGACTGAATAAAAGAGAAGTGGAGAATGATCCATAAATATTCCCATGCATTATTGATTAACATAGTGCACATAAATAATACATCCCTCATAGGTAAAATCAAGTTTTTTAGGAGACAACTCATGCTAGCTCATAAAGTAGGCTTAATAAATATGATAAACCCCCATAGGTGACTAAAATCACTTTCCAAATCTATCAAGGACCTCACAAATTGGTTGAATCACGGGTGAGTTGTCGTGAGTGATGGAAAAAAATGCTAATCATGGAATCTGGAGATAAAATCATGGAGGATGGGTTGGAAACAAAATATAGTAGTTTCCTAGCTGACTAGCTTTACCTTATCCACTGGAAGAAGGATAAAAGCAGTATAAAGATAGAATCTGTAGGAAGGAACAGTTACGAATATGGGAAGTCAATAAAGTAGGAAGGATTTATCTATAATTAGGATAAAGCTGCTCCTAGGATATATATGGTAAGTATCGACCAAGTGTTGCAAGTGGATGACAACTATCTAGGCTACTGGATAGGAAATTAATCAGAAATGATTAAATATTGTTATCCTAAGTATGGAGTGGGTTTATAATATTCCAAAAGTTTGTACACAAAACCACTGCAATAAAAATGGAAGGAGTTAAAAATAAGTAAAGTAGTGCTTGTAGTAGTAATTAGTTGTTGGGCAGCATCAGCATTAAAATACAACAGATGATCAACTGAATATGGACCAAATCAGCCAAATATTGAGAATCTTGAAACATTCTAGTTTCCAAAGACTGACCAAATCTAGGTAACAACCACAAAGCATGGAATGCATTAATGATACAAGAATTAGGGGAGATATATCCAGTATTAAAACTCATATATTATTACTGAAATATTACTACAATAAGTGTGTGTAGGGAATAGGTTTAAGCTTGGAATCCATGGCCCCCAAGAGACAATGCAAAACAAAAAATGAATCAATAGATGTGGTGGAAGAACCTATACTAAATCCCTATGCATATTCATCAAATCCTATTGAGGTTTCTCATGACTACATTCCTTCTAGAAAAATGGATGCACCACATGTGAATCTACTAAATGTTGAAGACCCGACAGTTCTAGCATGAAATGCCTTCGAAGGTGTAACTGAGTTGAAGAAGGTTTGTACGAAAAACTGTACAAATGCTTCTTTGCAAATTATGATCCTACCAACACCAAGAGGTTTTCCATTATGGTTTAGGAGAAGTACCTAAAAAGGAATATTATTCCATATCCCAAAGTACCAATCGTTATGAAAGTCCAAATTCAAGAAAAAGGGTTGTCAAGAACAAGGATATTGAATCTGTTGGAAATTTCATTCTTCGGAAGAACACCACAAGTAAAATTATGTGCAAAATTGTTGTTATCGTAAGTGTATGGTGGATATATATGGATGCACAAGCCAATTTCAATTGATTTCAAACTAATCAAATCAATTACTAGATTACCAGCCATTGGGGAAGAAGTGAATCTTTTCATGGAACAAATTCAAGAAAAAACTCTTGGAAAGAAGATGGATGAGAAATATGGGACTAAGCGAGATAGTAGAGGATTCTTAGTCACGCTAATAAAGGATGAATAAATATGATTCATAGCATATCTAATGGCATGCAATATCTTCGAAAATAATGTTACACAGGATTCTCGTCACTGTCATATACTGAGAACCAAAACACCAAGAATTACCTTAATTCCTCAAGTGATGAAGTTAAACATTGGCCATGACTTATATTTTCATATTTGTGTCCACCATCGCTTCTTCCCTTTATGCAATAAGTGTTAACCTCTTCATTAAAACCACTTGTCAATTGACATTAAGCGGTGCCACCCTAGTAACACTATGTCTCCATAGTGAAAGACTGGTGATTGATTTTCAAAAAGAAGAAGAGAAGATTCATGAAGCTTCTCGAAGAAAAGCTTTGTGTCACCCTCATCCCTACCCTTGTGGACCATCTGGACTCGAGGTCCCCCTTGGTAGGATCTCCCTTCCAACTCATCCACCATTTTCTCAACCATCTCTATCTTCCCAAGGGCTATAAATACTGTCTCACCCCCCATGGGTTGAGAGAGGAATGTTATGTTGTTGCACCAAAGTTCTATCCAAATATAGGGTGAGCATATAGAAGCCATGTTGAAGCTTTGAGGACTAGAATTGGCATGTGAGGAGGAATCACAACACTAAGGCACAATGGTTTTAATCTCTCTTCTTCTTTGTTAATTCAATGATTGTTCCTTTCCCATAAAATGTATTGTGTTATGATCACTCATTTTGTTATCCGATTCCTTAGTCATAGATATAGAATTATAGATCATTTTCTGGTACTTTTGATCTTGTTTGTTGTTTGATGCGTTTATTACAGGTATATCTATGGAGATATAGCACCATAGAAGGCTAATACATCATACTGCATGCTAGGTAAAAGACTCATTCCAGACATCTATCAATTCTAGGGAAAGTTCTTATTATTGTTATCACCCATTTGTTCTAGTTGTGAAGGATTCAAGCTAGGGAAACAAATCTTGTCCGCAGGAGGTGAGAATTTCCAGTAACAAATATGGTGACTCCATTGGGGAAGGAAAATCAGGTCTTCTGATATTTCTTGGTTTTCAATTCATAACTTCTCATCTAGGCTTGGTTTTCAGTTCTTGTCTTTATTCCAAACTTTAAAAAAAATTAGTGATCAGATCTGCTAGTTTTGTAGTGAGATTTGAGTTTAGTTTAACTAGATGTGCTCAGATCTTAAACATATTTCCTTCATATTCTTAATGTTCCTTTAATTTTCATGATTTGATGCTAGTTGTCAAACAGATAACTTTCCTTTTTTTGCTCTGTTTTTGTTTTGAAACCTACAGCAGACACCGCGCTTTCTGTAGGGACAAGAAGCGGTGCTACCATGCATGCTCAGTGGATAACAGGAGGTGTCACCATTGTTTCAGTGGACCATAGACGATGCTCAGGTGGTAACGCTCTATTAACAACCTCCTACAAGCGGTGTCAGGTAGATTTTTATACCCATGTGATTTCAAAACTTAGTATGAGCTTGTTTCTTTTTTGAATGTGTTTTTGACTTCATCACTAATATTTGACTGTTAATTTCAAAATATGGAAAGTGGTAAAGGCTTATTTCATTTTGTTTCAAAGAGATAGGTTTTTTTCATCCGTTTAGTTGCTTGCTATGCTTGGGTTTGATTTTTGAAAGAGTGCTTGGAAGTCATATAGTCAGATCTCTTTTTACTGTTAGATCAACTGAAAAGAACGTTTTTGCTTTTGGTTTCCTTATTTTTGTTCTTCATAGGTTAATAAAAGACTGCTTTCGCTTTTGATTAGAATAAAGTTTGAGAGTTGACCATAGTTGTATTTGACGATGAACCATTGGGTCCTTGATTAGTTTCACAAACTTTCATGCATTCATGTTTCTTCCTTTTCTTTGTATGTTATTTTTCTCAACAAAAATATCATACTGTGAGTTAGGTATTTTCATATTTGAATAATTAAAAAAAAGTTTAGTTTTCCAAGTAGTAGTAGCACCTTTATTTCTGGAAAAGAGATCTTACTTCATTTTTCTTTCAAGATCATTTATTAGAAGTATTTTGCTTACTTGCATTTGAAATATAGTTCAGTGTGATTTTTTGGGATTTATTTGTTTGAGAAACGGAATTGAATCACTCTCTCTCTCGTGTAAGTAGGACACAATTGGAACGATAAAGTGAAAATTTGCATGATCCTTCTGCATGGTTTTACTTTTATGTCCACACCTCATGCATTCACCTAATCGCTTAAGATAAAATTAATGCTAGTTATAGGTTATTTTTTTAGTTAAAAAAGTGATAGGTTAGAAGACATGTTCCGGTGTCTATAAACATAGGATTTGTTGTTCTATTGAATGCAGAGCATTCTGGGGGATTGTAGTTCTTTCACGTACCAACCGGTATATTGAACGGCCTTTCACATACCCTTGAGGTTTATAGAAAGGTACTTCTTGTACTCGATCGTATATCATAATTCTCCTGCCGAACAGTTGTGCATTAGATAGCACTAACACAGATTTGAGCTCCCATGTACCTTGTGTATATCGAGAGACCCCTCTAGTATACCTTAAGCCAACAGATAAAATGCTTTTGGTTATCTTGTTGGAGCAATACACTGAGAATATCACCCAAGGAGCTACTATGCACATGTCGTCTAGGTAGTTGGGTATTCAGGAAAGGGTATGGTGCCAATCCTCCTTGTTGCATTTTACTATTGGACCCTGTGGTATATCGCGAGTTGCAAAGACTTGAAAATCCTAGTGTGGAACTGGCTTTTATCATCCCCTCTTATCACCTAAGTTTGCTTGTGACCTTTAGCTTGCATAGGAGTGATTTTTGTGTGTGATTCTAGTTTCAAACCCTAGGTTAGGTTTTTAGTGACCAACAGTCTAGATAAATTACCTTTGAGATGATATCGAAGAGTTCAAGGCTTACCATATGACTTTCTTCATGTTGAAGGAGAGAGCGCAATGGAAGCCACCAACCAAGATGTCACAGTTGATTCCCATGTGAAAGGGAATCTTGTTATGGAAGTTGGGGAATAGTTCACTTCTTATGATAATCCCTTAGTCCAACAGCCTCCTACGGATGATACAACCTTTAATTTTCCAACAGAAGTTCAACGTGGTTCATCTGATTAGGTTTTCAATCACCTATATGATGATACCGTAGGAGTACAGTTCGGTCCAAATGCTCTCTTCTAGAGAAATTTCCTAGGGAAATCCATTTCTGAATATGGGACTATTGAACCAGAGCCCTCTGTACTTACTCCTTTGAGGAAATCCCTTAGAGACACTCCGTCAAATGCAAAATTCTTTCAGAAATCTATCGAGCATTTGCATAGTATGGGGCAAAATATAAGATGGAGAATTTTTTCTCCTCTTTCCCACCATTCATAAACAATCCCCTAAGGATATCTTGCACTTTCATCATCTCAAGTGGCTCCTAGTTTAGGATCACCAGCTCGAGTTTCAGTAGCTTATGATCTAGGTCAACCCTCTGTTCCTACTCCTACAATTCCAAATCTCCGTTCTTCTTTTGGTTCTCCCATATCTTCTACCACTAGGGGGAAACCCATAGCCCAAGTTGTTTCATTAGTTAGTGGAGTTACCTTCAGTGCAATATAGACCCTTGTTGTAGGACAACCAACAGTCATTGTTCCATCCACAAAAACCAATACGGTTATTCCTCCTTCTAGTACAGGGAAACCCTCAAGGATCTAACCTGCAGTCAATCACCTTCTTGGATTTATAATAACCCAGGAAAACAACCACCTATAAGCAATGTAAATTATCAACCTACATATTTAGGGATTGTTTATCCTAGGGTACCTTACCCAGAAAACATGTTTACGTCATGGGCGAAACCTAATTGGTCATATAATCCTATGCCTGGAGGAACAACTATGAATACTACTGGAGGTTATGGAGGACCATTTTTTGGTGGTCCACCTTTTGGAGGACCACCTATAGGAGTCCCACTTTTTGGAGTCCCACTTGGTGTAGGTACAACTTCTGGAGGACCACCACCCGAAGGACCACCATTCATAGGTCCACCACCTAGAGGACCACCTCCACCTGGAGAATTCCCTCCTCCTGGAGGCCCTCCACCATCTAGCGGATCTTTTGGAGGATTATCTATGAAAAAACCACCCCAACAACCAGTGTATCAATCAACATATGGCCCTAATGGTATATATATGTCATATCAATATTACCAGTATGCTCAACCTAATCAGTGACTTTCATTTTTAGAAACTTTGGACTTTCTTGATTTGACCAAGTTGATCAACGATCCCATCGAACATAACCCTTAATGGCCTGCAATTCCAATTAAGTTATGATCATACATTCCTAATTTTTATGGGAAGTAGCAAGAGGATCCAAAGAATCACATTATGACATTCCATCTATGGTGTTCTTCTAACTCCTTGATGGACGATTCGTTCTGTTTGAGGCTCTTCCAGTAAAATTTGACTGGTACGGCTACCAAGTGGTACATTGAATTTCCACAACATTCATTTGTGCCTTTCAACTCATTAGAAATAGTTTTTCTTACTCATTTCCAACTTCCTATCCATTACGAAACTGGTACGGGTCTTTTAACATCACTTCGTCAAAATAATTCCACACATATATCGTATCATATTCATGAGTGGAGGAGACACCAGAGACTTATTAAAGCTCCTATCCCATACCAATTGTTGATTTATTGGTTTAAAAAATTTGTGTTTCCTCCCATTTCCCATGATGTTGCTAAGGGCACTGATGTCACTGAAGAGCACGCTATCAGTTGAGCTCAATATCTAGACTTGGTTTATTCTTAGTCCAGAACTTTGTATGATCTGATTCCTCAGGCTCCTCATCCCAGCATAGACCATGCCAATCCACCTGTAGAAACACCTGTTGATGGGGTTGTAGGTTTAATCCAGCCCTCGTCAGCAACAAATCCTGCTATGAAATAGAGTACGTTTACCACTACTTCTTCTGCTCCTGCGGTTTCCCCCGAGGTGAATGATATTCAAACTATGCAAAAACCAGCTAATAAAAGGAAAGGAAAAGGAAAAGGTAGAAAATCCAAAAACCAACAGGAGAACCCCAAGAATACAACCTCAAAGAACAAGAATAAAGGAAAAATGAAGGCTAAGTATCCTTTCCTACAATGTGGTGGTGACCAATTCATGAAAGAGTGCCCTCATCGTGAATAAATTAATAATTTTAAAAAAAATAACCCTACATCGATGGTACTTACTGATCCTTTTCTGTCTCAACAACAATTGATTGATCATATGCCTTCACAAGGAACCTCTAATTCAACTGAAGAGATCCGAATGATTTCCACAAAAACTGTTCACCTGACGACTTGTATTCAGACATATGACAAACCAGTAGAGAAGAAGGATGAACTTACTTCTTCTAAGAAAGTTCCTTCGATGAATTCTTCTCCTCTACCTCCATCAAATGGCCCTCTTATGATCGAGAAACCTAACCTCGACTTGATTTTGCAGCCACCTAAGGTACTCTCTAGAAATATGTTTTTAATCCAAATGCTCAAGCTACATAATTCTACAACATTGTTGAAGATTTGGCTAAAGCATCCTATGCTATGTCTGACCTATAGGTACTCCAAAGTTTCCCTACATAGTACAAAAACCTGTTGACTGATTTAGGGGCCTTAGATCCAGATAACACTAATTTGATTCATTTTAATGTGGAGAATTACAAGTCTAGATTATCCCACCAACTCACATTTCAAATCGCAACTAGGGTAGTTGGGAGAAAGGTCCATAGGAACATTTTGGACAAAGAAGCTTCCACCTTAGTGTTTTCTATGTATTTCTAGAGATACATCGGTTCTCCTGGACTTACGAAGTTTCCCACAACTTTGAAAGCTTTCGATGGACGAGGATTCCAACCTCATGGTATGTTACCAGCCCTATAGATCGAGCTTGGGGGAAAGACTATTTCCATTCAAGTGGAAGTAGTCGATGCTCTGTTATTTTAAAATCTTCTATTGGGGAGGAACTTGTTTTATTTTATGACAGTTGTTGCTTCGACAGTTTTTTTTACTCTCCAATCCACTCACTTAGGGAAGATTGTGACCATCGATCAACTCGAATTTTGTTCACCAGATCTTACTGCCCCCACTACAAACAATATTCCTATGTTAGAGAAATACCCTCCACCTTATCAATCGGTTGGGGTAGGGATGTTGAAGTATTCCTCTCTTATGGGTGTGTTTCCCTCAATCCCTCCGATTAAGGAAGTGGTACTTGTGAACATGATTTCCACAACCGGCCATGGTTCTAGAGGTAAAGAAGTTGTTAAGACATCTTCTCTAGGCCCTTACGAAGCACTCTATGATGTTTTTCAATATGTTTCTAATGTCTACTATGATGATCATCATCTAGTGGCATCAGATCCCTACCACCTGCCCTATTGGTTAAATTTCCCTCTCCCCACTCTAGATTATCTCTTGTAGGATTTCCCATCGGATGAGTCTATTATGGAGATCATGAGTGTGGATGAACCTGTATAGGAATATCATCACCATAGATCTTATTTTCTTCCCAATGCCAATTCAATAGACCCTGATTTTGTTTCTCTCATTAGTACTGATATTGTAAAAAATCCTCAGATGCCAGTATTGTTACAACACACTAATTCCGAAGGAAACCTATGTAACATTACTCATACAACTCCCATTGACATATCAACGAAGCTCGAAACTATTGAACACGTTCATATAGGCCAGAACTATTCAACTGAAGAAACCAAAAAGTATAGAGCTCTATTCAAAGAGTTATGAGATTGTTTTTTCCTGGACGTATGAAGAAATGCTTAGGATTGATCCATCCATCATTGTACATGAAATTAATACTTACCCTTCGATGAGACCAGTCCGGCAAAAAATACGTCAAGTCCATCTTGGGAAGGCTGTGACAATAAAAGCCAAGGTTGAAAAACTTCTTAAAGCAGGTTTTATTTATCTCGTTTCACTGACTGAGTGGGTATCTAATATTG
Organism: Pseudotsuga menziesii; assembly: GCA_001517045.1. Lineage (NCBI taxonomy): Eukaryota > Viridiplantae > Streptophyta > Pinopsida > Pinales > Pinaceae > Pseudotsuga > Pseudotsuga menziesii. The sequence goes on along the minus strand of LPNX010533345.1, from coordinate 103,703 downwards.
TCCATGTCGCTAAGAAGAAGGGCCCTATTAGGGTTTGCATCGATTTTCTAGATTTGAATAGGGTTTGTCCTAAAGAAAAATTCCCTACTCCACATATTGATCAAATCATTGATGACTATGCTGGGAGCGTCATCTTATTTATCAATAGATTTTACGGTTATAATCATATAAAAATTTTACCTGTCAACCAGCATACGACGACATTCATTTGTCTTTGGGGAACCTTTTCCTATCGAAAGTTACCCTTTGGTTTGAAAAGCGTCAGAGATACATTCCAACGTGCAATGTCCTATGCTTTTCCCAATATTAAACACATCATGGAACCGTATCTGGATGACCTCCCTGCTCATTCAGAACAGCGTGAGGATCACCCAAGGAATCTTAGGGACATTTTCCTTTGATGTCGTCATTATCACATTCAGCTTAATCCACACAAGTGTGTCTTTTTTGTTGAGACTGGATGTCTTCTTGGCTTTGTGGTTTCTAAAGATGGCATCCGGATATATCCTTTGAAGATTGCTACCATTTTGGCCTTACGCACCTCGACTAATATCACTGAACTCCAAAGTTTGCAAGGGAAGGAAAACTTTCTTCGTCATTTTGTGTGCAACTTTGCAAAAAAATGCATGGCTATATGTGTCTCCTTAAGAAGAACACTCTGTTCTTTTCAGATGACCAGGCCCAATGAGCTTTTGATAATTTGAAACATGCTCTGACACATTCACTAGTGTTACGCCCCCTAAATTATTAAAAATAATTTATGCTTTATGTTGTCACCTCCACCACTACCATCGGTATGGTTCTAGTGTAGGAAGATATCAATGTCTAACATAATGTGATTTACTATCTAAGTAAGAGTATCCTTGAATCTGAAACTTATTAGTCACATGTGGAGAAGCTAGATTTGGCCATGGTCTGTTGTGAAAATATTTCGTCACTACATTTTACTATTTACCACAATTGTTCTTGCTGATCAAAACCATATGTATTACATTTTGACTTGTTAAGTACTAGGGGGGAAATATCCTCATTGGATCGTCATCCTGCAGGAATTTGATCTCGAGTTTGCTAGGGCTACTTCCAAGAAGTCCTTATTTTTTGTGAAGTTGATGTGTGAATTCCTTTTGCTCTCATGGAATTTGATCCCCATGATTCATTTATGGATGAACTTTTGTCCCTAATTAGCACAACTGATCCGTGGTATGGAGATATAATCATCTATCTCCAGACCCAAAAGTTTCATCCCGATAAGTCCTGTGACGATCGTCGATGCATTCGTCACCATGCTAAATACGACCTCATTTTAAATGATACGTTATACCAACGTGGTATCAAATCTGTTCTTCGATGATGTCTTACACACGAATAGGATAAACAAGTCTTAAATGACTGCCACTCTGGAGCATGTGGCGGTCATCTTTCTGGGATGGCTATAGCTCAGAAAATTCTTCACGCTAGGTATTTTTGGCCCTCAATCTTCAAATATTGTCATGAGGCGGTTAAAAAATGCCCACCCTGTCAACATTTTTACCCCAAAAAGTGCACCCACCCTACTCCTTTACACTTTGTCATTGGGATTGGCCCTTTTGCCAAATGGGGGATAGATTTTATGCATTGTAAGCCTAACTCAGTTGGGGGCATGGTTACATCATTGCATCCGTTGATTATTTTACAAAATGGGCTGAGGTAATTCCTACATATGCTGAGGATGGTAGGACTTCCGCCCTCTTTTTGTTCAATCACGTTACAGCTAGGTTTGGAGTTCCACAAGCCATAGTCACTGATCACGGATCCCATTTCTGTAATCAGATGATGGCTGAGTTGAGTGCTAAGATGGGTTTTCATCATGCAAACTTAACTCCTTATTATCTGTAGGATAATGGTCAAGTTGAACCCATTAACAAAGTCTTGAATACTTTGCTGCGTAGAATGGTTGGAGATCATAAATCCAACTGGCACTTGACTCTTTTTTTGCACTATGGGATTATAGGATTTTGATTAAAACAACAACTTGTTTCACATAGTTTTAGTTGGTCTATGGACTGAAATTTGTCCTTCCTATTGAATGTGAGATCCGGTCACTCGAGCTTGTAGTGGAGCTTCTCCCAAACACTTCTGTTGAAGAAGAATGGTTTTTGTATTTGAAAAATCTTGATGAGAATCAAAGAGATGCTTCCTTGGCTAATGAGGCACATAAAAAATGTGTCAAGGCTCAATATGATAAGTTTGTTCAACCTTGTGTGTTTAATGAAGGTGACATGGTTCTGACTTATGATCAAAAGCATGACAAACTTGGAAAATGGAAGCTAGAATCCATGTTGTATGGTCCCTTCATCAGGAGTAAACTCTTAGAGAAAGGGGCATATGAGCTTGTAGATTATGATGGGATTCCTTTTGGGCAACCTCGCAATGGGTTGTACCTGAAAAGGTACTACGCTTGAGTTTATTTATGTTGTAGTACCTTGTATATATGTACATGGATTGACTTTTTGCTGTGGTTTTTAGTATTTCAATATGGTTTTGAGCTTTTATCAGTACTGTTTATACCATGTTTTGGTTATGTAGATCAAATGGCTTTTTATGGTTTTTCTGATGGTGTTTGTCGTCATACTCTGAACCTCTCTTTAGTTTCTTGGGTGTTATATTCCCTGTCTCATGACCTAGTCAATTCAGAAGCGGTTTGTATAGGTACAACCACTAATAACATCGTCGAGTATCATGCGGTAATAGGTTTGTTGACCGAGGCTTCATCTCAGGACATGGATCACTTGGTAGTCTTCATGGACTTACAGTTACTGGTTTTTCACTTGAACCATGTCTATGCCATCCGAAACCCTACACTCCTTCGTCTTTTTTGGAGAGTACATTTGTTGGAAAGGTCGTTCAAATTGATCACTTATCGACATATTCCTAGGTATTATAACACTGTTGCAGACTCATTGGACAATTACATTTTGTACTGGTATATTTCCCACACATAACTTTTGATATATAAAACATGGCTCATTGTAAATAAAAATAAACAGTAAAAAGACATAAAATTCATAGAAATTTCATTCCACATTTGAACATAGACAAGCCGCCATAAGTTTGTATATATATAAGTGTTCTACAAAAAATATGGTCTTGAGACCTCGACTGAAGCACACTAGATTCAGATATACAAAATTATAAAAATGTTGAAGCTAGATAGCTTTCAGTGTCTACCTCATGTAGGTAACTACTGATTCTCATGGTAACACATGATGGCTCTCACTACCCTCTGTAGCAAATGTCCAAATCGACTTGACACTCTAGTAGTATGCCTCTAATACCTCTTAGGGAGGTCATCTATGGAAATTTTTGGAATGTCTAGAGTTAACCAGTTGAGGTTCTCCTCCACCTCATTCAACTCATCGTCTCCTCTTTGTATGAAGCGGGCCCCCTCTCTCCTGTCAATTGGGGATGAACCCTCAGGTTGTGCATCTCCTACATTTGTATGAAAATTTTGGTCTTGTTATCATTCATAAAAATTATTAAATATAAAAAACAAAAAAAATCAAGGCCTTGAGTATTCTTCTTATCGATATCGCCCCATTGGGCACCTGCTAGTAAGGGTGGATTTGGCTCTCCTGTAAATTCAGTACCTATGTATGCATAATCCTCAATCATGAGTAGTTTATCATCCAACCAACGAAAAAAAACGCTCCCATACTTGACCTTGGACCTGCTTCCACCAGTGTAGGCCATGATCTCTACCCATCGTAGCATGCGAGGGTCTCATGCTCTCAACTCGATTAAAGCTACATTCGGCCTCAAATGAGGTACCCGCTCAAAAAATAAGGATGCCAAGATGGTGCCATAACTGAATTATTTCAACTCCCCCTTCCAAAATTTGGTCAATTTCTCCTTGAAGACACTCAGTCAGGCCTCGACCCAGTTAATGCCATAGGCACTATAGCCTCCAAGGCATAGAGAATGTGTGCTCGAGAATCTTGATGAGCCCCTTGGCTCCCAACAACCCGCTTCATGGTGAAGTGCACTGTGTGGAGAGGAAAATCCATCACCTCTTTGATTGGGATCTTTTTCCCCAACATTTGAGTGCCTGGAAAATAGTGATGATTTATGAGCTCCTATGTTGTGACATCTCCTCCTCGAGGACCTATTAGTGAGATAGGCGCCCCATGCCTGGATAATCCTGTAAGGAATTAGATTTCTTCTACTTCCACGGTAAGAATGTGGGCCCCCACTTCAAACTATTGTTGCTTTGGGTTCCACATTCTTAATTTATACTATAGTAATATCATAGGAGACCTCATGCTTGGAACATGGAATAATTTTAGGAGGTCACAGCCCCGTAAAGAAGCTATAGAACTAGCATCTACTCCAGGCCTGGAATCATCATCCTCATGTTGCCTCTCCTTCCACACAACCATTTTTTCCAAAGTGACATGCCAAAAATCAAATTTAGAGTATTGAAACAAATTTTCAATCATTGAAAATACTTTAAAAACTTTATTTTGTCTTCAATATTGAACATTTTGGGATAATCCTGCGGCATCACCCTTGTCTCTTTGAGACAGAGCGGTAGCACTGCCTTTTTTAGCATGAAATCTGCAGTCTTGCTCGAGCACCGCCTTTCCCACAAAGGGAAAGAGTGTTACCCTGTAGACGTTTTTTTACCCTAGGGTAAAAACCCCAAAGCCTCAAAAAACCTGGTTGGAATGGAAAAATGAAACCATGAAAATGTTAGGGATGTGTTTAGATCTTACCTAGAACTGATAGATCGAAAAATGGACAGTTGATGACTCCAAAGTCCTTACCTGAATTTTTCACACCAATGGCTCCAAATAACTCTCCAACTTGGTAAATAGTGAAATGGTAAGTTATTTTTACCATTCATTGGTTTTTATATGAAATGTTTTTGGGTTTTATTATTAATCATTTTCAATTATTTTTAATAAAATATCATTTTACAAAGTCATTGGAAACTTATTTTTTTAAATATTTTGGAGGTCTAATAGTCTTTGAAATTTTTTTGCAAGGATGAAAGTTAAAAAATTTTGTTATGAGTGAGTTTGTTTTTTAATTTTTCATACTTCCATAAAATGGAAAAAGTCACTGAGCACTAATTTCAACATTTTGGTCGAGCTCTTTAAACCCAGTACCAAAGTTCTGAAATAACTTTTTCTTCTTTTCAGACTCATTAAACCACTGCATCACAAAAAGAAACCCTAATGGATTCTTCTTTAAGCTCTTTTCGGACTCCTTAAATGTGAAAATATCATCGAGCAAACTTTCCTTCTTCATGCTTGTGAAAGTACTAGAAGAGTCATCTTTACGAGGGTATTTTATGGTGATAGCTGGTCAACACTGAGAGGGGGGGTAAATCAGTATTGTTGACTTTTTACCATTTAAACCACTTATTAAACTTTAATCAAAAAGATACACAGAACATAGATTTTATTGTGGAATCCTAATAAGGTAAACCACCAACATGTTTTTATTATCTACAAAAAATTGTTTTTACAATATACAATAGTTATTTGCAAGCACCCACTTGTTGGAGACCACAATCCCCAAGTTTCTCAACCACTACTAAAGGATGCACCCACACTCTGGTTTCTACCTACACCTACAGACAAGGATACACCAATACCCTGATTTCTACCTACACCTACAGACAAGGATACACCAATACCCTGATTATCGAACCTCTACTAGAAGGATGCTAAGACCTCCTTGCAGGCATGTAACTTTCCCTAGCACCACCTTGCCACCCTAAATTGATATTATTAAACTTTCTAGGCCTTCTTTAAACTCTATCTCTGGATTTCTTCACTTGGTCTTCTGTCTTACTGCTACAAAGATCTGGATTGTAGAGATACACTTTGCATTCTCTAACTCTCGGCCTTATTCTTTATATATTCATTATTCACCCACAGAGACACCTCACTTTGTCTTCACAATTTTGTTTATATGTTATTCTTAAACATCAATACAGAAACATACCTTTTCAAAAGGTCACATCCTTACAATACTCTAACTCTGTTTGTTTTCCTTTTGTTAGTCATCACCATCGTTAACTCTGTTAACCACGCTCTTCATAATTATGTTTATGAACATTTAATTCTTTTCAAAATTAAACCTATCTGATATTCTTCCAACAATGGTGTACATTCTCTTCATACTTGCGGGCATCATCTTTAAATATTGCAGGAAATATTCACTACATGTAAACACTAGATGAGGTTATAACCAGATGGAAAATTCATCAAGAAATCCTTTTAATCATCTTTTAAAACGTTCTCAAAACCTCCTTTCGCAACCTGAATTTCATTATTTTCTTATTTCCGCAAGCTTCCTTCCACAGTCGTAATTTTTCCACAATTTTATCGTTCCACACTTCAACTTTATGCACCGGTTTTTCCTCCTTCTGCTTTTTGGACCTTTCTTTCCGCAGGGTCCTTTCTGCACTGCGGAACGCGGACTACAGAAACCCAAATTTCTAGTTTTTTAGACGTTTTCCTTTCCTCCTTTCCACTCCCACAATGGTCCTTCCATCATTGTCTTTCCGCTCTTTCCTTTTCCATAGGGAAGAATGAATAAATCAGAAACTTAACTTTTCCATGACTTTAACCTTTTGATTTCCGCAATTCTTCACCCGCACTTCCGTTCCCGTAACCGTTCTTCCACCATTGTCTTTCTGCACTTGTCTTTTTCGCAGTGCAGAATGCGGAAGTCGAAAACTGAATTTTTCTACAACTTCGACCTTTTGATTTCTATGGATCCGCACCCGCACTTTCATTCCCATGATGGATTTTCCCGCAACCCTTTTTCTGAACATTTTATATTCTTGCATAACTCTTCTCATTCGTCCGATCTTTGATCCTTTGTGAAACTTAACCTTTTCCACCTATCATTTGCGGAACTGATCCTAAACCCTTGGATCTCGTGCGAGATGCTTTCTGACCATTGATTTTAGATTGAATGCGGATCTCACCATGAGTTTGTGGATTTGCACGATATTTTTGCTTTAACACTTAGCCAATTTTAATCTCAACATGAAACCGATAATTTTTCTCTTGTTTTGGCAGATTGATATTTCGCTCGTGTAAGAACCAAATGAGAGTCTAACTTGATGGCTAGATAGCCAGTTCATCACGGAGTAGGATCATGTCATTTTTAGATCTTACTGAAACACACACATCTTCTGGAGGACATTTTAAAATAGTCTTCCAACCTTTTGTTATGACACATGAAAAAATTTCTTAGTCTGATGTAATCTGCCTAAAACATTGTTTTGGCAGGTCCATAACTTCTTCCTCAGCTACTTCCAAGACAATCTAAAGACATGGTCAGGTAGAGAAAACACAAGTCTACAAGACCCCTATTTTTTGCAATCATTTATTCTAACCCATGATTTAGGGTGGTCATTCTATTAGACCCTCTTAGACTAGTTTTTATTATTTATCCATACTTAGTCAATTTCTTGATTTTCACCAATTGCCATATTTCTCCATAATGATGTCACATCATCTGCTTTGTCGTCATAGGAAATGTCTCTTACCAATTTTCCATCAATTATTTTATATAATGTCATCATATATTCCATTTCATCATTCATGCCATGTCATCACTACCTTTGTCTTTCCTTTGACTTATATTGAGTTCACCTTTTTCCTTTCCCTTGTCTTTCATTGAGTTCACTCTTCCATCAAGTCATTTTCTTATCCTTTTTCATTCATGAACTAATTTGACATCAATGACAACTATAATCCATATTGGCAACAATATACCCCTTTGGCATTGATGGAAACACCTAAACCTTCTCCCCCTTTGACAACAATGACAAAGGATAACATGTTATATCATTGAGGATTTCATGTCTTTCTTGTTTCTGACAAATCCCCATGTCATCGTATCTCTCCTTTGTTAACTAGAGTTGTTACTAACCAATAGTATCATTTGTCTTAACATTTCCTTTATTTTAATAGGTTCTTGAATAATAATTTGAATAATAGATACATGGAATTCCCCTGTCACTATAGTTCCTCTTCTCTGTCAACATTTTTGTGACAGAGTTTACACTCAGCATTACACTTTTCTTTTTAGCATTTCAACTAATGTTTTTCTTCCAAAAAAAAAAAATAACAGTCTCTAGAACGATAGTCATACGATTTAGTTCAGTTTTAAACTTAGCAGAACCACAAAATTAACCAACCTGGTAAAATACCAGGTAATATTCTGCGTCCATCTTCTTTTGTTAAACACCCGACCATCTATACCAACAAAATCATCCTCAAGCGTTGGATCTCCAATCAACGGTGGAAAATAAACAAAGTAGGTTAAGTTTTTAAATTTCGCACCCATCTCCCTTCTTAACTCACCTTCTAGTTGTCACTGCGAAATAGATTTTGGAACATCAGATTTGTGTCCCCATTAAATCGATGATGAACACCAAATAAGGTGAGATGAAATTTATAAAAATTTCATGCACATCAGAATTTTTCTACACCGTGCAACTCTTCCCAGTGAAATTGTTGTGCGTCGTCGATCTATTTTGACGATCGATCTCGACTGTTGATTGCATCTCCAATTTCCAACGATTAATTTTGAATTTCATGGCTCGGCCCTTTTTTTATCTTAATCTCTCTTTTAGTAGCGAAAATCCTCCTTAACCGTTGATATTGAACCCCTTCCGATCCCAACCACACGATTTCAGGAGTATGGGCAATTAGTTTAGATTTAAGTCAGGAACATCTTCTTCTTCAGAAACTCGATTTCGAGCGTAAATCTATTGATATCAACCATAAATCTATTGAGTATGTACGTTCATTTACGTTCTGTAATATTTGCTAAATTGATCACTGGAAGGATCAATTCCATCCTGCAAATCTTTTCGTAGATGATTTCAATCTCTTGTACTTATAACAAAGTCTGAAATGCAAACATACACATGCACATAGAGAATTTCAAATTCATACTTCTGGTGATTAGAAGCAAAGGTATAAACTCTCATGAAATTGTAGAGTAAACTATGTTCTTCATTCTATTGAACCAGAAGTATAATTGCTCACAGAAGTTGTACTCTTCACTCCTCACTCATTCGTCTATCCCTTTTTTTCCCTCCTCCTCCAAATAACTTGGACTTGGTGTTGATCATACTATTAACATCCTTCTTGTAGTAATTATTTGTGTAAGAACCTTGATTGATGATTTCATGAACTCCCCCTATCATAGTTCTTCTCCCAAACACATTCCTTCTTCAAAAATGAGATCAAATCCAATTGTGGTAGATGATACCAATTTGTCACCTCTACTCTTCTTGTTTTGGTGGTAACTTTAGAACATTCTTCTCTTATTACCAAAAGACATTTTTCAGGTATCAATTGCAGTTTTATGATATTAACTCCCCCTGAGTTTATGATCCTCTCTAATGATTTATTTTAGGATTTTCTTCTAGGTCATGAGAGTTTTAGAAAAGACACTCAAATTTTGTTCCACCACCATCACTAACTTCTTCTTCGATATCTTCATATTTCTTTCCATCATAAGGGATGTCATTCTCATCTACAACACTATTATGCTCCACATCATCTTGGGAAACTTTTTGGATGCTTGAAATCTTTGTTTCTTCTATATTTTTGGAGTCTTCCTTTCTTATCCAAATCTTCTCATGAGGTACCCTGCTTACTGACCTTGTTTGTTTCTTGGATTCCTTACTTAGATATTTTCTCTTGGTTCTGCAATCAACAACCTTGTGACCAAATTTGTGACAATAGTGTCAATATCCATAGAAACTTCCTTCATATCTGAAAATATTTGAATTTTCTTATTCACATCTTCCATCCTCTTCCATCCCTTCCTTTGTTCTTGTACTTTTATTGAATAATTTTTCCTTAGCTTACATTCTCTAGCCATATGTCCAAAATTATGACATGTATAACAATGACCAAGAAATATTTGTTGGACCCTGCTTGTCCTTGGTCTTTTAAGTATCATTCCATTTCTGTCATTATAATGGGATGAGGGGGAAGAATTCTGACTATTCTTAATTGGATTATTTAGTACATTATCACAACCTCTTATATTATTTATTTCTCGGTTAGTGAAGGAGGAACATTTTGACTTCCTTTCATTGTCATACCCTAAACCAGTTTTATCATTTGATTTGGTCCTCAAGATGTCATCCAAAATATTTGAACTGTTCTCACACGTTTTTTTAATATTTTCCTCATCAAGATTCTTCCTAAGCAAAGTAACTTTTTGCATTTTTTCATTGATCCTCTCATTAATGGTATGCCAGTCTTATAGCTTCTTTATGTCCTTTTTGAGGTTAGCAACTTCTTGTCTTAATCTATCATCCTCTTCCATGTGGTCCTCCAGCATCTTTATTTCAGCAATTTCCTTTTTTAAGCTTTTAGCTTCTTCCATGCTAGCCATCACTTGTTTTCTTGCAATGTACAGTTCTTCTCAGAGGGTCTTGACTTCCTGTTCATTTGACTTCTACTCTTCTTGATACTTTGAAAGTTTTTCTTCCAAATACTTGCTCTCCCTCCTTCTTTTTCTCAATTCTTCAAAGGCACTTATGATTCCTGTTTCTAAGTTCACCTCTCTTTCCACTTCTAAATTATCTTCTGAATTTTGAGTTATTGTCCCTATGAATAGATTTTCTTCATCTTCAGTTATATCTTCACTATCATACTTGCAAATAGCAAGGTTTGTTTGTACTATCTCTTCATTTGAAAAAATATTTTCCAATTTGACCCAGAGTTCCTTGGCAGAGACACATGGTCCAATCTTCCTTTTGATAGATTGAGATATTCCATATAATATGGCCTCTGTTGCATTTGAATTATTTTTCTTGGCTTTCTTTTGAGCTGGAGTCTGTATTCTCTTTGGAGGGATGTAATCAATGATCACTGCATTCCATACACCAGGTCCCAATGCCTTCAAATAACTTTTCATTCTTGTACTCCAAAATATGTATTATTCTTTTCCAAGTATTGGAGATCCATTTTATGTGTAAATCTCTTATTGTTGATCCATAGTGTTTTTTAATAGGATCTTCCTTCCAGTGGTTACATTGTGCGAAGGATCTGACTCTGATACCAATTGTTGATAGTTGGTCAATACAGAGACGGGGTGGTGAATTAGTATTATTGACTTTTTACCATTTAAACCACTTATTAAACTTTAATCAAAACATTGAATCAACAAGATACACAGAACGCAAATTTTATCGTGGAACCCTAATAAGGTAAACCACCAACACATTTCTATTATCTGCAAAACTTTGTTTTTACAATATACAATAGTTATTTTCAAGCACCCACTTGTTGGAGATTACAATCCCCGAGTTTCTCAGCCACTACTGACGGATACACCCACACCCTAGTTTCTTCTTGCACCTATAGACAAGGATACACCAATACCCTGATTTCTACCTGCACCTATAGATAAGGATACACCAATACCCTGATTATCTAGCCTCTACTAGAAGAAGGATAAGACCTCCTTGCATGCATGTAACCTGCCCTAGCACCACCCTGCCACCCTAATTTGATATTATTAAAATTTCTAGACCTTCTTCAAACTCTGTCTCTGGATTTATTCACTTGTTCTTTTATCTTGCTGCTACAAAGGTCTGGAATGCAAAGATACACTTTGCATTCTCTAACTCTTGGTCTTCCTCTTTAGATATTCATTATTCACCCATAGAGACACCTCGGTTAGTCTTCAAGATTTTGTTTATATATTCTTATTAAACATCGGTACAACAACATGCCTTTTCAAATATTCGCGTCCTTACAATACTGTAACTCTATTTATGTGCCTTTTGTTAGTCATAACCATTGTTAACTTTGTTAACCATGCTCTTCATAATTCTGTTTATGAACATTTAATTATTTTCAAATTAAACCTATTTGATATTCTTCCAACAATGGCATACATTCTCTTCATACCTTTAGGCATCATCTTTAAATCTTGTAGGCAATATTCACTACGTGTAAACACCATATGAGGTTATGACTAGATGGACAATTCATCAATATATCCTTTTGATCATCTTTTAAAACATTCTCAAAACCTCCTTACGCAACTTGTGTAACACCCCGGTTTTGACCCCGTGGTATTGAATTTCATATGATGTAAATATTTTTATTTGAACATGGTGTGGAGCTCAAGGTAAAGGCCCCACCATGGATTTAGTATCTTATATATCAAAGATTAAAAATGATGTCGATGGTTTATGTGCTAGCCAGGCATGATATGCTTGAAACATCATGTAAAATGTAAATTAATAAAAATACCACAACTAGCTATGCGTCGCAACATTAAAGAGATGGGGACATTATTTCACAAGGAATAGGAAGGGGGAAATAATCAAACCCTTGGTCCAATGAGGGAAATCCAAATGTCAAGGGGAAAACCCATCAAGCTGTCAACTACCCTTTTTGTCTTTTCTACCCAATCATCCAAAAGTGGTTGAGTTAAATTAATGCCTTGGGATGGGAAAGTCCACCCATTTTTTAGGGAAAAACATTTTCTTGTCTTCTTGGGTAAGTAAGATCCCATTCTTGGGATTCCTTACCCATCCCTCATTCACGTGGGTCTCCCTCATGTGTTTTGGGGGGCGGGGCGGGGGGGGAGCTCCCAGGCATTGTTCTCATTCATGTGGAAGGATGCAACTGATTTTCTCCCTCACACATGGGATTTTCCTCAGGAAGTGGGAAGCTTGCAGAGCTCTCCTTCCTCACATTTTGGTTGATGTGTGTGTGTGATCCCTCAGGCATCCACGTTTTTCTCTCCCTCGCATCCTTGGAGCTGTCGTGCATTCTCCATTCACATTTATTTTGTTCCCTGTGTTTTCCCCATGGTTGGGAAGTGGTTTGTGAACATTTAGTGGTTGGGATCTCTGCTAGGATTTTTTGTGTTGATTTCCACAGTGGGAAATTTCATTGTTGTGGTTACACATCAAATGAAAGAGAAGACCCGTGAATTTTGGGTGGTGGCTAAGGTTGTTTTGGCCATGTGAAACCCATAAACGTTTATGAATTTTAATCTATGAGATGGGTCAGTTTTTCCTATGTGAATCCATTGAACCATTGCTGAATTCGAGTTTCTCATCCAAGGGATGATTTTGCCCATTCACCAAATCATTTTTAGGTTGAAAAGTGTTTCCTTCATACCCAGCATGTGGATTTTGTTGTTGTGGGCATCCTTCTGATGGCTTGGCAAAGTAAGTCCAAGGAACCATCTGTTGATTGGATGCCTGTGTGTTTGATGTATGATTTTTCTTGGCTAAGTAATTCTAAGGACCCCTCTATGTTATTGGCTTGATTTCCTTAATAGTCTGTGAAACCCAACGGTGTGTTGGCTTAACTGTGAACGTATGGTTTTGCCAATGCGTGAGCCTGTTATTCCTTAGTGCCTTGTGGAATCATGCCCAGATAGGGGGTGGTGGTGATGCTGAGATATTGATGAGCACACTGGCCTATGGTTGGGTGGAATGTTGCAGGAACGTAGCAAGTTGCAGCCCAACTTATTTTCTAGATAAGTATTCTTGTGTATTTAATCTCTGCAATGAATTGTTTATGAATTAGAATGAACATGATGAATGTGTTGAATGAATTTGTTTGCTTCCGATGTATATTGAATTATGCATCTGTGTATATTTTTATATTAATGTATTTAATTTTATGTTTATGTTCATGGGGCTAAATCGCCCATTCGATAGCAGGAATAGCCTAGTCGCATCCTCTCCATCGTCGGTATGAGGGGTGGGGACATGATAGTGTGGTATCAGAGAAAAGGTTGTAGCATTGGGCCTCAATGGGCCAAGTCAAACAGCTGACAAAGCCAGAATCAGCCTCTTTGTTTAGTAGGAAGAAGAGGCAAGCAGAAGAATTCTCATATTTTTCTAAGTGTCGAAGAAAATTCTCCTTGTCAGCTGAGATAATTAATGATGAGCCGACACATCCGCTATGAACACCAAGGACGAGCCGACAGTTTTAGTGGGGTTGTCCGATGAGGAAATGACGTTGCCACAATGATGTAGTGGCACAAAGGGAGAATTTGAGCTAATACATCGGCTACATCGTCGAAATGGAGCTGACAAAGGAAGTCTCCACCAGAAAGTCGAGTTGAAGGGAAACAAATTTCCGCAATGACAACTATGATTTCCTATTTTGTTGACAGAGCAAACGAGGTCCACCCAGAATTCACTGACGACAGGGAAAAGAGTGAATAAATTCAAAAAAAATTCTAAAGTGTGGAAAAATCAGCAAGAAACCTGATATTTTTTCTGATACGTCGGCTAAGTTTCACCGACGCACATCGAAAAATTTTGGAAGTTTTCGTCAATACGTCAGCTAAAGGCAGTCGACGGGGATCGTCACACCCATGCCAAAAAGGTCAGCTGCCATGCACCAATAACATCAGTGAGAAAGCTGGAAGGGATCCGATGAGCTGACGATCTGATGACATCGGCATGAGAAGGGAAAATTATTTACCACAACGGTAGAAGGCTCGGCTAGATGTTGGAAATCGGAAGAAGACTGATGTGTGTTGGCAGGGAAATAAAATTGGACCCGACATGTATCGGATAGAAGTTGAAAATTTCACTGATGTGAAGGAGGAAAGGAGAAAACATTTTAGAAAAAAAATTTAAGTGTGAAAATTTTCCTGTCGGTCGAGTTTGTCGAAGCGGACCCAACGCGTGTCGGGTGGAATTCGAGGTTTGAGTTGATACGTTGGCTAACTTTCGTCGATGCACACCAGAAAACTTTGGAAGTTTTCACCAAATGTCATATGGAAGGGAAAATGTTTTCTGAAATGGCGGAAAGGATCCAACAGATAAAACTTGAGAATTTTTTCGCTATAGCGGAAGGTTTCCTACTGGGAAAAAGTTGAGAATTTTTCTGCAATAGTGGAAGGCTTGGCTAGGAGGAAGTCAGAAATTCTTCTGCTATAGGGAAAGACTCGATCGGATGAAAAATCAGAAGTTTGCTGACACGTCGGAAGGAAATGACAAATTTTTTCGACATGTCGAAAGGAAAAGGAAAATGAAGCTGACATGTCGGAAAACTTTTGGTGAGTTCATCGATCGGAAGAAAATGAAAATTTTGCCGAAACAAAGAAATTTAGCAATTTTTTTAGTGGGATTTATAGGTGCCATAAAGATGAAAAATGGTCATGAGTTTATGTGCCAGATTGTGCGAAATCCAATGATTACAAAAAAAAAAAAACAAGGACGCGAGCCCCTTTGACCCCTGTCATCCCTTTGAGACAGTTAGTTGAAAATGATAAGAAGATGAAGGAAGAAAAAGAAATGTACAAGGACATTTCTTAAAGCAGTATCAAGATCGTATTCTGAAGGATAGGGAGTCACCTTGGGTTGTTATGAATTCCAAAGAAAAGAAGAGGTTACAAAAGCAGAACATCATTCTTTTATGGATGAAGGGACGCCATATGAAGATGGTATTGAAACACACTTGGATAGTGTATCTATGCAAGTTATGAAGCATAGGATGAATGCTTTGAACAAAGACATGATTGGACCTTTGATAGGGGAATATGTTCACTGTTGTGAAGCAAAAACTGTGGGTCAGAAAGCATGGATCATTCCTAAAAATTGTGCATTGTTAGAAGACCACCAAGCAAATCATAACTCAACTGTGGTGGAAGTTGAGGGTGAGATTGTTGGGAATATTGTTATATTTTGATTAACTCGCTATATCACCCCTGAACTTGTTGAGATGTGCACTTTGAAGAAGACAAAGCATAGAAGATGATGGTTAGTCTAACTAACCACTAGAACCAGGAAGAAAGTCAATGAGGTGGTAAGGGAATGACCATTGGTCATGGATGGATTAATCACTTGTGCGGATATGAATATGCTGCCACTTGAGCCCTATGATATACTCATTGGAATGGATTGGTTGGAAGCACATAGAGCAATCTTGATTGCTACAGCAATACTTTTGAGTGCTTGTATGAAGAAGCAAACCTAAGGGTTGTGAAAGGATTTCCAAAAAGTGATCTTTGGAAGGCAGTCTTCAACAATACAACTAAAGAAGTTTTGCGGGAAATGTTGTAGAGTATATGCATCTCATGTTTTGGAGGCAACAAAGCATGATACTCCTAGGTTGGAGGGATGTCATGTGTTGCAAGAATTCATTGATGTTGTTCGTGATAAAGTTCCTAATAAAGTTTCAGGGCTTCCTCCAAAGAGGGACATTAATTTTACCTTTGAGCTTGTGTCAGGTAAAGCACCAATGTCCACAACACCCTATAGGGTGAGTACACTAGGAATGCTAGAGCTAAAGATGCAGCTGCAAGCATTGTGCTAAAAGAAGTATATCAGTACAAGTGTGTCCCCATGGGGAGCACCAGGTTTATTTGAAAAGAATAAAATTGATACACTCTGATTGTGTATTGGTTCAGATAGTTGAACAAAGTCACTGTGAAGAACAAGGATCAAGGATGAAGATGTTCATAATACAATCTTCAGAGCGAGGTATGGATATTATGATGTTGTAGTGGTATTATTTGGTTTCACAAATGCACTAGCTACATTTATGTGCATCATGAATAATGTTTCTAGTAAGTATCTGGAAAGGTTGGTTCTTTTTTTCCTTGATGGAATTCTTATTTATTCTGAGAATGAGGAAGAACATGTGGAACATTTGAGGTTGACTTTGAAATTTCTGAGGAAGCATAAGTTGTATGTAGGTTTGAGAAAATGTGACTTCTGTAGAGATAGAATTCATCATTTGGGCCACATTATCTCAGATAAAGGAATATCTGTATACCCTAAAGACATTGAGGCCATGATGAGTCGGCCTACTCCAAGAAAGTTAACAGATGTAAGATCTTTGTGGGACTTGCAAGATATTGCAAGAGGTTCACTGAAGGATATTCCACATGTAAGTGGAGTCTATGTATAGGCTGAGGAATCCTACATGTGAACTTGTAGTTCCATGAGGGAATGGACCTTGTGTATATGAGCATACACATGAGGAATTCTTGAAGACTTGAGTAGAATGACCTCAACAGAGAGGAATGGTGGTGCCCAATGAAACCCAGGGCAGGAAGCCTCCATGTTCCATGAGAATGATCTCATGACTCGGAATAGGTTTTGAAACTTCAGATTGCAATTTTTTCTGTTAATTATGGGAGAATATGATCTCCTATGATGGTTTTGAATCATGTTAACCATGGATATGCTTGTCTTACATTGCTTGATGACTAAAGTTTCCTGTTGACTAACTGTGATTGTTTGGCTGATTAAAAATTGTGTCAAGATGGAATGGTGTATGTGGATGTCCAATTTCCGGGAAGCATGTGTAAGAAAGGGATAAGTACTCCCACTTGAAAAATCCAAACAATATGAGGATGGCCTTATGGTTGCAAAAATCTGATTTTCTGCAAGAAGCAGAAGTGTGAACTCTGATTTTTATTTGAATATAAATGATATTGATTGGTTGATATTTGGGAAATCATGTATGCATGAAATAGATTTTAAAATCTATGATTAAATTTTATGATGACATCTCATATAAACCGCATGCTTGTATGTAATGCAAGTGAGATGATGAAATAATGTACTGGACATACATGGTTCCTCGAAAGGATGTACTTGGATACATAGATTCTCGGAGGGATGTGTTTGGAATATGTTTGAAAACTTGTGATTGCAATTATTTTAATGATGACATCTCATATAAAATACATGCTTGTATGTAATGCAGGTGAGATGATGAAAATATGTACTGGGTGTACATGGTTCCTTGAAAGGATGCACTAGGTGTACATAGCTTCTCAAAGGGATGTGTTTGGAATATGTTTGAAAACCTATGATTGCAATTATTTTTATGATGACAACTCATATAAAATGCATGATTGTATGTAACGCATGTAAGATGTTGAAAATATGTACTGGGTGTACATGGTTCCTCGGAAGGATGTACAAGGTGTACATAGCTTCTTGAAGGGATGTGTTTGGAATAGGTTTGAAAACCTATGATTGAAATTTTATAATGACATCTGATGTAAACTGCATGTCTATATGTAACGTAGGTGATACAATCAAAACATGTACAGGGATTACATGGTTCCTCTGGAAGGATGTACTTGGGTACATAGCTTCTCCCCCCCTGCCAGCTAGGCACCAGTATGCATCACTGGGGATGCCCAAGGTGTAAGACATCCGGTTAGAATTCTTTCCGCAAACATTCACACTGTAAGGGGACTATCACGAGAGTGGGGGCTCTGTGAAGAGAATAACCCCTAGGTATTATGATGTCTGGAAAGGAAGCACCTGAGCATTGGTAAGCACTTGGAGGAGGTGTTGGGCCCTTAAGCTAGAGCTGTCATTAAGCACCCAAGAAGGTGTTAGGCTCTGAAGTGGATCTGATTGGATCTCGGTTGAGAGATTCTATACATATAAGTATTGGATTACTTCGAAAATCCTGGTTGATTTTCTATAATTACACATGTGTATAATGATTCATCTAAGATTTTTTAAAATCTTGTTAAGAAATGAATCCTGTGAAAGTGAATATGACCTATGAATTAATCTATTATGGTTCCTGGAAGGGAAGCACCTAATCTTGGTAAACACTTAGAGGAGGTGTAGACTCTTGAGCAGAGCTTCCATTGAAGCACTCGAAGAGGTGTTGGGCTCAAGAACGAAGCTGTCAAACCTCAGTCAAGAGGTATTTTTAGGTGATCTGAGGCTTACAAAAATCTGGTTACCCTTTAATGCACACCCAGGTGTGGGGTGCAGCATGGTTGTGAGTGTCATGGTTGTATAAAGACCATTCGGACACCTGTTGAACCAAAATAAGATACTTATGCATATGAGTATTTGGTTGACTTAGCAAATTTTGTTGATTTTTTATCAATATATATGCTCATGTGATTCATCTATGATTTTGGAAAATCTTGTGAATACTGACATGGGAATTGGCTCATTTCTTGGGGCTTGAGCAGAGGTATTGCAGGATGCCAAAGACACTTGAAATGTTCCAATCTAAGAAGAAGGGTTCTCCAAGACCAGAGAAAGATCTAGTGGTGTGCGCTGATTCATGCAAGCAAGGACTTGGACAAATTCTGGATCATGCCATTAGACATATAAAGGTGTGGAGGAAGCACTGTGGTCCTAAAGAGGCTACATGGGAGCTGGTGGATGCCATATGATCAGCACATCCATTTTTGGTTCAATTTTGCAGAGAATTGAGGGTGGTGCCAGTGTAGAAATTGTTAATTTTTTGCAAAGCACTAACGACAGTTCTATTGAAGGGGGAGGGTAATGTAACACCCTGTTTTTGACCCCGTGGTATTGAATTGCATATGACGTAAATATTTTTTTTGATCATGGTGTGGAGCTCAAGGCAAAGGCCCCACCATGGATTTAGTGTCTTATGTATCGGTGATTAAAAACGATGCCTATGGCTTATGTGCTAGCTAGGAACGATATGCTTGAAACATCATGTAAAATGCAAATTAATAAAAATACCACAACTAGCTATGCGTCGCAACATTAAAGAGATGGGGTCATGATTTCACAAGGAGTAGGGAGGGGGGAATAATCAAATCCTTGGGCCAATGGGTGAAAGCCAAATGTCAAGGGGAAAACCCATCAAGATGTCAACTACCCTTTTTGTCTTTTTTGCCCAGTCATCTAGAAGTGGTTGAGTTAAATTAATTCCTTGGGATGGGGAAGTCCACCCATTTTGGGGGGAAAAACGTTTTCTTGTCTTCTTGGTCAAGTAAGAGCCCATGCTTGGGATTCCTTACCCATCCCTCATTCATGTGGGTCTCCCTCATGCATTTTTTTGGGGGGGAGCTCCTGGGAATTGTTCTCATTCACATGGAAGGACGCGACTTATTTTCTCCCTCAGGCAGGGGATTTTCCTCAGGAAATGGAAAGCTTGCAGAGCTCTCCTTTCTCACGCTCTGGTTGATGTGTGTGTGTGATCCCTCAAGAATCCATGTTTTTCTCTCCCTCGTGTCCTTGAAGCTGTCGTGCATTCTCCATTCATGTTTTTGTTGTTCCCAATGTTTTCCCCATGGTTGGGAAGTGGTTTGTGAACATTCAGTGGTTGGGATTTCTACTGGGAAGTTTTGTGTTGATTTCCATAGTGGGAAATTTCATTGTTGTGGTTGCACAGAAAATGAAAGAGAAGACCCATGAATTTTGGGTGGTTGTTGAGGTTGTTTTGGCCATGTGAAACCCATAAGCGTTTATGAGTTCAAATCCACGAGATGGGAATTTGAGAGGGTTTTTTTTCCTATGTCAATCCGTTGAACTGTTGTTGAATTTGGGTTTCTCACATATGGGATGATTTTCCCCATTCACCGAATCATTTTCTCGTAGAAAAGTGTTTCCTTCATACCCAGTATGTGCATTTTGTTGTTGTGGGAATCCTTGCGATGGCTTGGAAGGTAAGTCCAAGGAACCATCTGTTGATTGGATGGTTGAGTGTTTGATGTATGGTTTGGCTTGGATGAATAATTCCAAGGACCCCTCCATGTTATTGGCTTGATTTTCTTAATAGTCTGTGAAACCCAACGATGTGTTGGCTTGACTGTGAACATATGGTTTTGGCTATGTGTGAGCCTATTATTCCTTAGTGCCTTATGGAATCATGCCCAGCTTGGGGGTGTCGGTGATGCTGAGAGATTGATGAGAACAATGGCCTATGTTTGGGTGGAACGTTTCAGTGATGTAGCTAGTCACGGCCCAACTTATTTTCCAAATAAGTATTCTTGTGTATTTAATCTCTGCAATGAATTGTTTATGAATTAAAATGAACATGATGAATGTGTTGAATAAATTATTTTTCTTCCATTGTAGATTGCATTATGCATCTGTATATGTTTTTATATTAATGCATTTCATTTTATGTTTATGTTCATGGGGCTATATTGCCCATTCGACAGCAACAACATCCTAGTCGAGTCCTCTCCATCGTCAGTATGAGAGGTGGGGACGTGACAAACTGTATTTCATCGTTTTCTTGTTTGCATAAGCTTCCTTCTGTAGTCGTCAGTTTTCTGCAATTTTATCGTTCCACACTTTAACTTTCTGCATTGGCCTTTCTGCCTTCCACTCTCTGAACTTTGCTTTCCTTGAGCTCCTTTTCGCACTATAGAATGCAGACTGCGAAAACACATCTTTCCAGTTTTTTGGACATTTTCATTTTTTCCTTTCTGATCCTGCAACAGCCCTTCTACCATTTCCTTTCCGCAATTTCCTTTTCTGCATGGAGGAATGTAGAAGTTGGAAACTCAACTCTTCCATGACTTCAACCTTTTGATTTGCGTAGTTCCGCACCCACACTATCATTCCCGCAATGGTTTTTTAGTCATTTTCTTTCCGCACTTTCCTTTTCCAGAGGGTGGAATGCGGAAGTCAGAAACTCAATTTTTCCACGAGACCTTTTTATTTATGCATTTCCACACCCACACTTCCGTTCCCATAACGTCTTTTCCCACAATCCCTTTTTCGAACCATCTATCTGCTTACGAAACTATTCTTATTCATCTGATCTTTGATCATTTGAGGAACTTCACCTTTTTTCCCTATCCTTTTCGGAACTGATCCTTAACCATCGGATCTCTTGCGGGATTCTTTATGACCATCGATTTTATATCGATTGCAGATCTCACCATGACTTTGCAGATCTGCACGATTTCTTTGCTTTAACACTTACCCAATTTTAATCTCAACATGCAAGCTAACATTTTTCTCTTGTTTTGTTAAATTGATATTTTGCTCATGAAAGAACCAAATGAGAATCTAACTTCATGGCTAAATAGCCAGTTCATCAGGGAGCAGAATCATGTCATCTTTAGATCTTACCTACACACACACATCTTCTGGAGAACATTTCAAAATAGTCTTCCAACCTTTTGTTATGACACTTGGACAAATTTCTTAGTCTGATCTAATATTCTTAAAACACTATTTTGGAAGGTCCATAACTTCTTCCTCAGCTACTTCCAAGACAATATGAAGACATGATTAGGTAGAGAAAACAGAAGTGTACAAGTCCCCTATGTGTTCCGGGCATTTATTCTAACCCATGATTTAGAGCGATCATTCTCTTAGACCATATTAGACTAGTTTTGACTATTTATCCATACTTAGTCAATTTCCAGATTTTCACCAATTGCCATATTTCTCCAGAATGATGTCATGTCATCTGCTTTGTCATCATAGGTAATGTCTCTTACCAATTTTCCATCAATTATGTTATTCTATGTCATCATATCTGCCATTTCATCATTCATGCCATTTCATCACTACCTTTGTCTTTCCTTTGACTTATACTGAGTTCACCTTTTGTCTTTCCTTTTCCTTTCACTTAGTTCACTCTGCCATCATCTCCTTTCCTTATCCTTTGTCATTCATGAACTACTTTGACATCAATGACAACTATAATCCATATTTCCAACAATTTATCTCTTTTTCGATTCAGATTGAATAATTACAAAAATGGAATACTCTACTTGATCTCGGCTAGAAGAGTTCTCTTGGGAATTATTTTATACTTTTTCTAGACCTAGGTACTAAATCATACGACAAAATGACCCTTTGGAGTCTTCTTCCATTTTCATTTTGAATCTTGAAACATGAACGATGCCGAGTTAACTTTCAATGGACTCATTAAATTAAACACTGAGAGACCCTCTTTTTGGGAATGAACCCCTCCTTTCTCAAGTTCATGAAACATATGAGAATGGACTTATCTTAGGATAATATACAACGAGTGTTTGTTACCCTCTTTGAACTCGTAAAAATGAAAATAGGAACTCATCAATCATGATGGGGAAATTAAGGGAAGAGAACTATCTCATTTGCAATAAATGGCAGTTATTAGTCAGCTTTAAAGATGGCACTTGTCTGCATTTAATTCAATCAATTGGGTATTCGACTTCCTTCCAATTCGATCCACTTTCACAAGTCATGCCACTCCTTTGAGTCTTTCGAAAAATGCATCATCCACTGTCGCATTATGTTTTGGTATCCACCTGGTCAAGTCAATGTTGGAAAGTCTTCAGTCGTGCCGCCTAATGTTCAAAGGGAAGTCATGTTGAGAGTTTGCATCTGCAGTTAAATTTTGTTTCAATTACCTTTGAGTCAGTCCTATGGTTACATCATACTCAAAATTTCAAAACTTTGTTCTGAGTTTCGTGTCGTCGATGTGGGATACATCATGGCCCTCCTTCGACGATACTAGTCATGTTGACTTCAACTCATTATCCAAGAATTAGTCTTAGAAACAAGCAACAAGAACTTTGAGATCTATATCCATCAATGACAGATCCTCTCGCTTTTGACATAGGTTCACATCAGTGACATTTGATCAAAATATTCGACTGAGTGTTCGACATTAGATCATCTATTCACACTCAAGATATTATACTAGGGTACCTTGGGAATCAACGACATCAATGGTGATATCCCTCACACTTGTTAATGGTTCTCATCATTGACCAGTAATCAAGTGGTTTCTACCATGTTCGACATCAAAGCCTTGTAATCACATGGAAAGAATCATACTTTGTGGAAGACGAGACAAAGACCCTAGGTATCTATTAAGTGATCATTTATTTCCCTGGTTTGTGATGGAATAGTTGTATGAGTCCTAGCATGGATCCACATTTGTATGGTCATGGCTATGCTCAAATTTGCGTCCATATGACATAGATCTACATTGTAAATCTAATAGCTACGTCCAAGTTTGAGTCTTCTTCACATGGATCAATGTTGTATTCTAGTAGCCATGACTGTTCATATATCTCATGGATCTTCCTTGTATTGTTCTGTAGCAATGATGAGGAGTCATTTGGATATGAGCCAAAGTATTAATGTCTTGTAGAAAATCCAAGTTGATGATGATATTTGATCAAGCGATTTCTTTCCTCGAAGTGATAACTTATTCTTACAAAGCTCTCTCCTATCGTATCCCTCTAGCCTCGTGATTTGGGGGGCATTGTTTTACACAAATATCTCGTCACCATCATGTACTGAGAACCAAAACACTAGAAATTGCCTCAATTCCTCAAGTGATGAACTTAAACATTGTCTAGGGCTCATATTTTCATGCTTGTGTCCACCACCACTTCTGCCCTTTATGGAATAAGTGTTACCCTCTTTAGTAATGCCACTTGTCAATTGACATTGATTGGTACCACCTCCTAAACCCTTTGAACAATAAGCGGTGCCACCCTAGTAACACTATGTCTTCATAGTGAAAGAGCGGTGCTCGAGTTTCAAAAGTAAAAAGAGAATATTCACGAAGATCCTCGAAGAAAAGCTTCATGGCACCCTCATCCCTAATCTTTTGGACCATCTGGACTCGACATCCCCCTTGGTAGGATCTCCCTTCCACCTCATCCACCATTTTTTCAACCATCCCTATCCTCCCAAGGGCTATAAATATTGCCTCACCCACCATGGGTTGAGAGAGGAATGTTATGCTGATGCACCAAAGTTCTGGCCAAATCTAGGATGAGAATATAGAAGGAAAGTTGAAGCTTTGAGGAAAATACTTGGCATGTGAGGAGGCATCACAACTGTTGACACAAAACCAGTCGATAGGGGTTTTCTCTCTATCGACACCCAAACCACCGTGATCTCCCTAAGCACTGGCCCAGACAGGTTTTACCTCATCCGACAACACCTGCAGAGCAGATTAAGTCTCACCAGAGATGTTCAAGGGAAAACTATCGAAACCAAGTTTTTGCAATATGAAGGAGGACCGTGCATTTACTTATCAACCCAGCGCAACATTATTCAATAGATATAATTATTCAGAATATGCATTGACATAATCATAGAATCACTCAGTAGATCATATCAACATACTTAGATTGCAACAGATATATCAAAGCACAAACAAATCTCACAGTGCATCATCACTCTTAGCGTAGAAATATCGCATCAGTCATAGATACACATCACATTCACATTTGGATCACAGAAAATAGGAAAATAGGAAGATAGAAAAAAAAAATGGTTCTGCTCAATCTCTATTATTTCATATCAACCTTCACGAAAAAACATAGATTCTCCAAAAAGGTTCTTCAACTCATATACATATATCCAAAAGTTCCCAGAAGCATACTAAAAAAGAAAGCACAAGAAGACTTAACACTTGCAATTCCAAATCTATTTATAGGCTTGTTCCTTTACATTGGTGGTCCACTTAACCAACTTCCTAACTAATTCTTAAAAGAATCTATAAAATAATGAACACAATGCCCATAATGCGGTCCAAATCTACACAATATGAACAAAATACATAAAATATTGTAAATCCAACTTACGCACCATTTTCCACCTTGCGCGGCACATTTGACCTTGTGCAACATCCACGATGTTGCACAGCTAACTTACCCCAAAACTGCCTTCCAACAAGCCCCCAACACAATCTTGTGGCTCACCCACGAGCCACGTCAGCTGGAAATGGTGTATCTATTGATCTTCACCTTGAAGTCCTCGTACTGTTGGGTAATTTCTTTGACATGTTCTTTTATTTTCTCAGTAGTCTCCCAGCTTTCTGTCAGCTCATGCTCTAATGGGTTCTTGACGATCTTCGCTATGACATTCTTTCTTCCCTCCTGAACTGCTTGTAGCACTGAAACTACCTTTACCGAGAGTTGCGCACCAATATCTTGGAATGTGTCTAACTATGTTGTGCACCTCTGTTGATGATCCATAGCCTTTGCAACCCGCTACTGCAAGTTATTTAGTTATGTGGCCTTTATACTCTATACGACTGGGGACATCACTTTAAGAGACGTCTTCAATGTTTCCAACTGCCCCTCAGCCTCCTGCAACTACGTGGTCAGTTTCTATAACTATGCATCCTAAACTACATTGCCCCAAAATTGTGTAGTCACATCCGTTACTTGCTTCGCTTCTTGCTCCATTTACTCTAGCTTCATTGCTAAGCCCTCAATGGCACTTTTCCTCTCTACAACTTTCTCCCGTGGTGTGCCTAGATGTTTCAGGTCCTTCAATTCCACATTATTGCACTGTAATTGTGCAATGACGGCCCCAAGGCACTCTGCTTTTTCCTCCATGTCCAACTCCGTCGTGCCCTAGGGTATGTGCTGACAAGAAGCAAAAACTACCTGCTTCAAATGCACCCTCCTGTCCCATAGCTATGTTTTTTCTACAACTAGCCAATCTTGCTCCTTCTTGAGTTCCAAAATCTCCTTTACTTTCTCCTCTATCAGTCATTATTTTTCCTTCTACAACATCTATGTCACGTCCCCACCCCTTATACCGATGATGGAGAGGACGCAACCAACACACTGTTGTTGTCAACTGTGCAATCTAGCCCCATGATCATAAACATAAAAATAAAATGCACTAATATAAAAACATTCACAGATGCATAATGCAATCTATAGCAGAAGAAAACACATTTATTTCATTCATGCATTCACCATGTTCATTTTAATTCATAACAATTCATTGAAGAGATTAAATAGACAAGAATACTTATCTGGAAAAGGAGTTGTACCGCAACTAGCTATGTCATTGCAACATTCCACCCAACCATAGGCCAGTGTGCTCATTAATATCTCAGCAACACTACCACCCCCAAGATGGACATGATTCCACAAGGCACTAGGGAACAAAAGGCTCACACATAGCCAAAACCATATGCCCGCAGTTAAGCCAACATACAGTTGGGTTTCACAGACTGTTTAGCTAAGACAATGAACAACTGGCTTCACAGGATATTAGGGCAACAAGCCAATAGCATGGGGTTCCTTGGTTGACTCAGCCAAGCCAAACTCTTCATCAAGAACACATCCCACCAATTAACAAATGGTTCCTTAGACTTATCCAGCTGTTATCACTCTAGGAAACTCCTCTAGGTTGTAGCTCGAGGATGCTTGGTAACTTAAAATGTTTTTAGGGTTTTCTGATATGGATAAAGTCATGTGACCTATATAAACTTCCACTCTCAAGACATGCATGAAGCTCACTCAATTACAAGGATTTTAGTTACAACTTGTTCAATAGTTTGACAATAAGGTGCAGGGATGGAGAACTCATCAAGCTGGAAGACTTACATACAAAATAGATGCATATAAATGGCTAAATCCTAACAAGGATGGTACTTATAAATCAAATCACATTAACTCACCAATAGGATGACAGCTATTATCTATTAATCAACTTGAAAATAACCTAAATACACATTCAGGCATAAGTACAGTAAAGATAGAGATGATGGCTAAACAAATCATAACAAAAGAGCTTATATTTTAGAACGAACAAGATTAGAAGCTGACAATAGTATAGGCTTATAAATCCCCGAAGTTGAACTCTTATTATATCATCGATCTTAGGCTTTATAGCCTTTTACAAAAAGTACAGATCCTAAAACTTAGATCTGTTTTTTACAAAAATACTCAAAAGTGATAGTTTTTGCAAATTAGGGTTTGAAACCCTACCTAACTACTTGTCTAACTACAATGAATATCTATTTCACTGACTGAACATTTTAATAACTGAAGCAATGCTAGTAATCACTATTGCTAGTTCTCTGTCTGTCAGACCCCTGATTTCTCTTTGATAGCTAGGGTTTGTATTCTTTGGTGTGCTTATGTCATAGTGAATCTCACACAGACATTTTTTGATGCATCCATCAGCATCCTTTGTCTTTAGCTCACATCCATGAACCATCTGTAGTTGCCAAAATTTAGTTATTTTTGTCAAAAACTCGCTTTTAAATATCTATCCTCTTTCGGTGGTTAAGCAGCCAGTCTTTCGGAACCATTAATTGCCGAAAAGAGGAGATTTCAGTGGCTAATGGACTGTTCCAATGCCTGCTTAACCACCCAAGTCCCTATTTCACAAAATTTATTAGGTTTCACTCAAAAATTCCTTTCCAGTCCCGTATGCTCAGCTTTCTTCTTCTAAGGGCTTCGTCTTTGGAGTGTTTGCAGGGCCCTGGCTTGTTTCAGGTGGTTGGAGACTGATGGCTGCTTCAGCTATGGTTGATAAGGCAAGGAGGCTGCTAGGGTTTGATCTAGCTTCCTTCAATTGTAGCCTCTAGAGCCTAATTAACATGTATAGTCTGGTATTGTCCTTCATGAACCTCAGGTTTCTCTTTTTTGACAAGAGCCATCTCCCTTTCATCTCCAAGAGAGAGTTATGTAATTGCTTGTTTCTCTTGGTCAGGGTTTCATTGTTTCTCTTTAATTCCCTTTCCAAGATCTCCATTTCATAAACCTACCTCAGTAGCTGATTGACCCTTTGACTTCTAGGCTGGCTGGAAGAATCCCTTTCTAATGGTTCTTCTTGTTCCTATGGTGTGGGGGATGGAAATTCTTCAGTTAATGGAACAATTTGCAGAGCTAGGGCTACATCCTCTTATTTTTCCTCCTCAGAATCTAAATAGGGTAGGTTTAAGAAATTCTCCTGGTGTGCTTCTGCCTCCTAACCTTTCTCACTAAAATCTAAAGTCCTTTTTTCCTTCTTGGTCTTCGAAGAGGAGGGAGGTTGCTCTATTGCTGCTGCTAGAGAAATGGCCCTCCTCCTTCTTCTCCCACTCCTTGGGGTGCTAGATTTCTTGGCAGGAGACTTACCCTTATCCTCTGGCTGAAGGCCTGTCTCAAAACCATTCCAGAACATAAAATAGGGCCAAGCAATGTTTCTTCTCTTCAACAACTCCTTGACCAATAGCTTTATAAGACCATGGTGGCACAGCCTACCAACAATTTTGGATGGATGGGGTTTCACTTGATGTGCCATCTTCCCTAGACTCTTGTGTAAATAAAATGGAAGATTAAGAGGGTTCTTACCTGTGAAGTGATTCATGAGTTTGAAATGATAGATCATTGCTCTAGTGTATCTCCCTTCACAAGTCAAATAGACCACAATGGCTTTTAGCAGCTGCTGTCGGTTCTCTTCCAGCCATGATGATGGCATATCCTTCTTCCATGTTATTCCCCTATGCTCAGGCTTGAAATATGATCTGAATTTCACATCTTTAGGTATGGTGGTCTTGAACCACTTCTCTCTTCTGCAAGGGAGTTCAGTTACCTTTGAGATTAGTGCTTCATCTATGAGAAATTCCTCCCTTCCTATGATTGCTTTTGAACCATCAAATGATAGGGAAAAAGTTTCAGCCACCTGCTGATGAAAACCCTGTATTTTTTCACAGTATTTGTAGCAGCCTACCTCCTGGAACAGTCTGCAAACCTCTGGATGGGCCTCTAAGTAACTGACATCACCTATCTCTTGTCTAAGAATTGGTCTGCTTTTCTTCATCCTAATGGGTGTATCTCTTGGGTACCAGCAAAAAACAGTTTTCCAGACCTTCTATAC
Source organism: Pseudotsuga menziesii (assembly GCA_001517045.1). NCBI lineage: Eukaryota > Viridiplantae > Streptophyta > Pinopsida > Pinales > Pinaceae > Pseudotsuga > Pseudotsuga menziesii. The sequence goes on along the minus strand of LPNX010533345.1, from coordinate 74,347 downwards.
AATGTGATTTAGCAGGCTTCTCTCTTAGAGTCAATTTTTTAGTGAAAAAATACCCATTTCAAGCATGAAATATGAGGGAGTCCCATGGAACTTATTATGAGTATTTTCTATCATTTATGGAAGCTAAGGTCACCCACATGATGACAACAGCTTGATCCCTGAGATATCTTTTCCCAGATAACCGTACCCTACCTCATCCATAGCATTCGGTGGTTATTGGATGACCCTTGGGATAGGTGGAGGGAAACTGAAGGTTGGAGGTCAAATCAGTTTTGGCTACTTGCATAACGACCCTTTTCACTCATTTCACACGCAGTCACACGGCTCTAGCTCTTTTTGGTGGGTAATCATGCTCTAAAATGATCTTTTGTCTTGCTGATGTGGTTGGATGTGATAGTTCCCAACCATTTCCCTATTTTTTCCTTTTCGGTGGTTTAAGATCCTCCACGATTTTGTCAACTAGCCACCAAAAATCTAGATTTTGGCAGCTAATTAAACATTATCTTTCTTGCCTAAGCCGTCGGAACCCCTACCCCATTGCCATGGTGAATTTCTACTTTCATAAGATAGTGACTTTGAAAAAAAAAAACTTTTAACTACCGAACAAACAACTAAAAATATGTCGGCAATCGGAAGCTCTAAACAATAAGGATTGGAACTTAAACCTGAACACTGTTGTAGTGTTGGAAATTCAAACCAATAGCGTCGTGACGGTTTAACCATCAGAGGTTGGGAAGACTAACCACTAAAACATCGGAACCTCAAACCACTAATGCGTCGAAACTTCAAACCACAAGACTCTTCGTAGTGTCAGCAACATAAATGACAAGCCCTCCAAAGCGTCAGCGTCGTAGAGGACTAAACCTCCAATTGCTATCAAAAAATGTTTCGATGGCAGTCAAAAGATTTAGCAATAAAACAAAAAAGAGGTAAAGGCCACGGTTCAGTGAAATTCGATGGCTAATGAGATGTTCTGAGCCTCACCTAAGCCGCCGAATGTACCTTTATAGGTGTTTCTTGCCACTCACTTTCGGCACTTTAAACCCCTTTTATATATATTTCTAGTTTGTCAAAAGCGCCCCTTTTTGGTGGCTAATGAGTTTTTGTAGTCTCGCCTAAGCCATCGAAAGTGTTACTTTGAGTCTGCTTGCTCAAACCGATTTTGGTGGTTTTCCTTCGGCCCGTGTTCACCTATTTAGCTGCCGAAACATAGCTTTTCAGTGGTTAATGGGCTATGATAGTCCTCGCCTAAGCCATCAAAAGCTACAACTTGTGAAATTTTTATCTAAATAAAAAACAGAGGCTTTTGAACTGTCAGTGATATTCATATCCTTCATTTCATGAGTTAAATTCTTCATACTATCAAAATAAATTCTTTTGGGAGATAACATTTGGCTCCTACTTGGGGATGGGAACCTCCCCATGAGGTCCCAAGAACCCCAGACCAAAATGCCTTTCCTGAAAAAGAATAATTAATGCTATGTTCTAGTGTTCCATTGGGCATGGAGTCATTTGTCTTTTATAACTAATCCCCTGCAATCTTCCTGTAGCCCTCTTTGCTTATTCACGAAAACAACTAAAAATTACCTAGCTGCTCATATTAAGAGCTTATTTTCCTATCTACTCCTACTCCTAATTCTAATCAGTAGAGTCTTCTTATCATGTGACATCATGCTTCCAATGAATCCAGGTCAGAAGCTGATCTGCTGAACTTATCCTTGATCTTGACCCAAAAAATAAATGAAACCCTAGCATGCAGCAATGTAGTTTCAAAGGGTGACAGAACCAGCTATCATCTGACAAAATTATTTTGATATCTATGTTGTTCAGAATTTCTAGATCGTCAGCAAAGAGGTCATAATAGCCAACAAGAAATACCTTTCTATGCTGCTGATCTTTTCCTTCACTAATGTCAATGTTGAATGTGGACTTCTCAACCTTTGTCGGATCAAAATTCAAGCTCAACAGCTGATCTAAACCTTCTTGTTCTCCTATGATCAGATCTTGATCATCAATCATTAAAATTTCCTTTTGAGAATAGTGCTCACAATAGGATGATAAAATAGGTTTTACATCATATGAATAAAGATCAGTTGAAAACATATAATTGCCTATACAATCATCAGTTATCATAGGCTCATCCTGGTTTGCAAACTGATCATAAAATATAGATTCATACCTGTCTTGGGAGTACTTTACAAACACTGAAGAATCAGATTCTAAATCTGAAAGGAGCTCACATGCTTTCTGCTGTTCCAAATCTGCTTCAGACTCATAATCTTCCTGTTCAAAATCTGAATCATACTAATGTTTATCTGGCTCAGGTAAATGATGGTTTTCAAAATCAAACTGCTCTGGGATTCTCCTTGAAGCACAAATGTTTTCCTCCACCTCTAAAGCATCTTCAAATAGAATGCTTAAAGATGAAGATTTCCTTTCTAGCAGAAGAAGGGCCATTTTTTAATGTAGTCCCATCACATAATATATAATGGTAGTTGTCTTTGTGGGACGGATCTCCAAAGGCATAGCATGATAAGTGTTGTAGAATCTTCAATTGAAAATAGGCAAAGTTTCATCTTTCTCTCTCTTCAAAGCATAGAAATCAGCGAGATACAAATCAAGAGATTTGTTCTCACCCCAATGCTTCAAAAATGCATCAGTGAATTATATCCAAGAGCCAATAGAGTCAGCTCTTAAATTATTGAAACATATAGTAGCATCTATAATCAACAATTTAGAAAAAAATCTCATGATTACATCCTCATGAACACTCTGAAAACGGTCAATAAAATCTTCGAAATATTCCAAGTTCCTTTCCGCTAAAGCTTGATTCTCTCTGGAAAACCAAGGGAGATATTCATAATCGTCAAGAGGATAAGGATGAAGCTGAGAGGGCAGTTTTAATGGCTTAAACATATTCATCCTGATTTTGATTTGAAAGGCTATGGGGTGATCATGAGGGATAACAATCTGCTGACAAGGTTCAATGGTTATGGCAACGAGTGTTGAGCTCTGCATAGGTTTTGAATCAGTTTTGGTTTCTTCAAGGTTACATGGCTAATCAGATTTAGAAGGAATTTGGATACAAAGGTCATTTTTATAAATGAGATGTGGCACAAAGACTGATTCACCTTCTACAATACAAGCAAGCTGCAAATATTATTCTACAGATGGATTTATAAAATATGGTCGATAATCTTTAGAATATATAAAACATAGGATAATTCTTTTAACATGTGAAGGGAAAAGTATAAAGGAGCCGATAAAAAATAACAGCAGCTCATAAAGTAAACTACTGAACTGATACCTGGAATTTGGATACATAGGTCATTTGTATAAATGAGATGCGGCACAAAGACTGATTCACCTTCTACAATACAAGCAGGCTGAAAATATTCTTCTACAGATGGATTTATAAAACATGGTCAATAACCTTCAGAATATATAAAACATAGGATAATTCTTTTAACATGGGAAGGAAAAAGTATAAAGGAGCTGATAAAAAATAACAGCAGTTCATAAAGTAAACCGCTGAACTGGTACCTGGATTTTGAATTCAGCCTCTTCATATTTTATCAACTGGGTCCTCCCCAATGGAGATTTATTAAATTTGAATGGATCAGGGAAATAGAAGTCTTTGTAAATCTACCCTAGCAGCAAGGCTGGGTTTTCTTCTCCCTCTACCAACAAATCTGATCTAGATGTCCTTGTTGCTCTGGAAATATGCCTTTGTAGATCCAATTCTTTTCTGATGATCTTCTCTAGGTCTGCAATAGGTGTTGTTGGTGGCCTCTCTTGATTTGATCTGGTATGAGCCCTTCGCAAAGCCACAGTTATTCAATGGAGTTTCCAAGGATGAGATCTTCACAAGCAGCAGTGCTTGAAGATTCCTCAACCCTAAAATTTTATGATTTACTTATAAACTTCTGAGAACTAGATGCTTCAGCATAAGAAGATTGAAATGGAGGTATATTTAATATAACAGCAGAAATACCTCTAGAAATACCTAATGTAGCTCCCCTTGCAGCTCTGGAGGTCTATCTTAGTGAAACCCTAGCTCCTCTCATAATCTCTTTTGGATCTGAAACAGGTGTTGTCAGTGGCCCCTTAGGGTTTTCTCTGGTGCGTGGTCTTCTTGAAGCCACCTTATTTCAATGGAGTCTCCAAATAGATGATTACAACCAGAATAGTGTCCAAGCTTTGTCTATCATCAAAGCAAGGATCTATGTCGTCTCCCAGGGAAGCTGGGCTTCAGTCTCCTCTCCCCGACAACAGCGCCAATTTGTTATCACTCCAAGAAACTCCTCTAGGTTGTAGCTTGAGGATTCTCGGTAACTTAAAATGTTTTTAGGGTTTTCTGATATGGATCAAGTTAGGTGACCTATATAACCTTCCACTCTCAAGACATGCATGAAGCTCACTCAATTACAAGGCTTTTAGTTACAACTTGTTCAGTAGTTTGACAATAAGGTGCAGGGATGGAGAACTCGTTAAGCTGGCAGACTTACAAACAAAACAGATGTATATAAATGGCTAAATCCTAACAAGGATGGTACTTATAAATCAAATCACATTAACTCACCAATAGGATGACAGCTATTAGCTATTAATCAACTTGAAAATAACCTAAATACACATTCAGGAATAAGTACGGTAAAGATAGGGATGATGGCTGAACAAATCAAAACAAAAGAGCTTATATTTCAGAATGAACAAGATGAGAAGCTGACAATAGTATAGGCTTATAAATTCCTAAAGTTGAACCCTTATTATATCATTGATCTTAGGCTTTATATCCTTTTACAAAAAGTACAGATACTAAAACTTGGATCTGTTTTTTACAAAAATACTCAAAAGTGACAGTTTTTGCAAATTAGAGTTTGAAACCCTACCTAACTACTTGTCTAGCTACAATGAATATCTAGTTCACTAACTGAACATTTTATTAACTGAAGCAATGCTAGTGATTGTTATACCAGAATCCTGTCACCATCATGTGATAAGACCTTTGACATACCTTCTTGCCCTGAAATCCCAGCTTCTGGAGTGAAGACTAAATGGTTTCTTATCAGTCTATCATACAAATTCCCAGCACCGCTCATGCTCCCTTATCCAGGATCGGTACCCCTGTTCGCACCGCTTTTCATTGGTTGTCCACAAGTGGTGCCACCGCCTGTTACCCTTGGTCCATAGGCAGTTATTACCAGAACCGCTCTGTCAAAGAAGGAGAAGCACGGTACCCCGGGTAAAAGGTTAAAAAGAGAAGCTTCTCGAGGCTTCTAGATGATAAGCCTCGAGATATTTCTTATCCCTACTACTGTGGGTTGGTTGAGCTCAAGATCCCTCATCCTAGGATCTTAGAGGCCACCTCACCCACTAATTTCTCAACCATCTCTATCTGTTAAAGCCCTATATATATGAGCTCATAGCCATGGTTGGGGGGAGAACATTGAAGGTATTGTTATGCTGTTGGACTGATTCTTGGCCCAAGATCATTTGGAGAGAGCATAGAGAGCTAGAGTCGGAGCTTTTGGGGATGAAGAGCTGGTTTCATGGAGATGCATGTCAACACTAAGGCTTGGTTGTAAAATTATTCATATTTCTAATGCAAGTTGATTGTTTGTCCCATATATATTGTTGATGTTTGATTTCAAATATATATTGCTAGATTCCTTAGTCACTAGCATAGATTAGTAGATCATATTCTGGTTGCTTTGATCTATTTTGTGTTGAACTCTTTTGCAGGTACACAGGTGAACTATCAAGGCCTTGTATTCCAGATATCTACGACGTCTAGGGGGAGTTATCAACCTCTGTGATCTATTTGTTCTGGATCTGAACCATTCAGACGAGCGGAAAACCTTGTTGTCCACAGGAGGTGAAATATTCTGATTAACAAATCTTGCGACTCCGTTGGGGAGTAGTTGTATTCAGTTGTTCTGATCGTCCTCAATCTGCAACTCTTGTCCGAATCCAAGCTTCGTTTTCTTCAACTCTTTACAGTCAGATCTACTTTCTGATTTGTATTATTCGAGTTTGAAATTTCCAAATCTGTTCAGATATGTGTTATTTCGGTTTTTTATGCTCTGTTACCATATTCAATTTGACAATATCCATCTTGATCTATTCTATTTTTATTTGATCCATTGTTCTCTTTTTGTTTTTTTCATCTACAGGGAACCGTGGAAATGCTTTGTGCGAGGAGCAGTGCCACCGCCTAAACACAGTGGACAGTAAGCGGTGCCACCACCTATATCCGGTTAGTGAAGAGCGGTGCTACTTTGGAGACACTCTTACAACACCTACAAAGCGCAGTACCAGGTAGGCATTAGTCCAAAACCCCTTTTTCCTCATTTTTCTTTTCAAAAATTTGGAATTTTGATTGGTTTCAGTTCTGTTATCAGGCTTGTGTTAGTGAATCTGATGTGTCTGGCTTGCTACTTTGATGGTTTAAGATTGATTTTGAGTGGAATTTCAAAATTTGTTTAGTCTTTTTTATTGTTCATCCACTTCTTGCTCGTTGGTTGTGTTTAAAGAAGGATTTCTTGTTTTCTAAAAGTTAGGGTGCTCATTGAATTCTCTTTTCATTGCATGTACTTAAAGAAGAACATTGAATTAGCTTCTAGACTTCATTTCTTGCTTGCATAGTAAACTTCTTTTTCTTTCCTTCAAAAAAGAAAAGTTTTGCTTGAGATTAGGACATCATATTTGAGCGTTGGACTCGGGTTTTCTGGTTGGCTTCATAAGCTTTCAGGACCTTTATGATCTTTCGTCTCTCATGCATATAGGACTATCTTAATCAAAATAAAATAAAAAATATGGTAGTTTTAAGTTATATTTGCTTATGTTTGTAAGAAATTTGAAATGTTAGAGTGCATTGGCATATAGGTTTGCTTGGTGTTGTTCTTTTAGGAAAAGAGATTCTCACCCTTCCCATTTACTTTTGGAAAGAATAATTTGGTTTGTAGAAGTATTTGCTTGTCTTTGATTTGATGTTCATGACTGTTGATTGGTATGATTTTTGGTCTTGAAACAAAAAGAAAAAACACTCTCTTCCCTCCCGTAAGTAGGCATATTGAACGATAAAGTGAATATTTGCACAAGCATACTGCATGGTTTTACTTTTCTCTAAAAACATCATGCATTCACCTAACCGTACAAGTTAAAATTAAGGGTAGTTGTAGGTTAAAATTTACGTAGTAACTTGAGTGATAGGTTAGAGACGTGTTCGGGCATCGTAAAACATAGGAGCTGTTGTTATTTGTCAGCATTACATCCCGGGACTTGCGCAGTTCTTCCACGTACCATCGGTATATCGAACAGCCTTTCACGTGCCCTTGAGGTATATAGAAAGGTACTTCATGTACTCGATTGTATATCGAAAATCCCCTTGTGTATGGTTATGCATTAGACAGCACTACTACCGATTCGAGCTCCCACGTACCTTGACTATATCGGGAGTCCCCACTAGGGTACCTTATCCATCTGAGCAAATCCCTTTCGCCATCCTATTCGGAGCCATACACTGAAAACAACATTTGGGGAGATTACTACGCACGTACCCTCGAGGTATATCACGAGTGGCACTGGCTTAACAATTCTAGTGAGAGACCTGACTTTTGAACTCCTCCTGTCATTTTAAGTCTACTTGTTTTGACCTATAGTTTGAGTAGGGAAGTCTTTTGGTGTGTTTTTTCTATATTTTTAGACCCTAGGTTAGATAGGAACTGTACATGCTGGCTGAGTTAAGACAGTCCAGGAGAGTACGGGGCTTGCCACCCGATTTCACTTTTGTTTCAGGAGGAAATCCAATGGAAGCTATCAACCGAGGAGATCATGTGGTGACAGAAAGTGGAGTACCATATTCTTCACACTTGCCTCCCTTGGTCCAACAGCCTTCCCGTGAGGATTCATCGCTCCATCCTCCCGCAGAAGATCATGTTGATGATACCCGTCCAGATTTTGGTCCTAATGCTCCTTTTTGGGAGACACCTATCGGACAGTCCATTGCCTCATTTGGCACCCATGTAATTTCTCCTGAAAGTGAATAAGAACACTGGCAATACCATTCTACTATCCTCTGTGCACAGGAGGTAGAAAAGCAGATTGACAACATACTAGGCTCCTCACCAGTTCGTTCCACATTCCTTCCTGTGGGATATCATTCACTAGCCGATTCTATGAGACCCATTGAACCGATTATAGATCATCCATTAACAACCCATAGCCCAGGTCAAATTTCCACCCCTCTCACCTCTTATGTTATGTCTGATCCAAATCTACCCAGATCTTTTGCATCTGGTGCCCAACCTTCAATTCATGTGTCTTTAGTACCTTTGAATGCTAGGGGGAAACCCCCGGCATGACCTACATTATCTGATCCTGGATTTGTACCTAGTAAATAGCAGACCTCTAACATAGAAACATCTACAGTTTTTGTCCCTCCCACCCACACTAATGTGGTAAATCCCCCATCTAGTTCAGGTCAGCCCTTGGGGGCACAACCTATGGCCATTAAGTCTTCTAGTGGTTATGGTTATCAAATACCTATAAGTAATCATCCATCTAATCCTACTGGAATTCCATTCCCTAGCAACACTTCAACTGGTCTTACATGCTAGCCATGGGAGGGATACCCATACAGACTTCGGGAGGTGCAGGAGGACCACCTTATGGAGGTCCTCCCTCTGGGGGACCTAATGGTCTTGGAGGGCTTGATGGTCCTCCTCTTGGTCCTGAAGGTCCTAGTGGTCCTAGGGGACCTGGTGGCTTTCCTCCTTATGGCTCTGGAGGGTCTGGTGGCCCTCCAGCTAGTGGTTCTGGTGGCTCCGGAGGCTTCCTACCTCCTGGAGGTTCTGGAGGGTCTGGTGGTCCACCTCCTGGTGGTCTTAACGGCTCTGGCGGTCCTCCTCCCGAAGGCCCTAGTGGTCCTAGTGGTCCTAATTCCAGAAATCAACCCCCCATGGGTGGATTTCCTAGTATTTCTTCCTCACATCAACCTATTTTTCGATCAACCTATGGCCCTATTGGTAATTTCATGCCATATCAATATTACCAGTATGTGTAGCCCAATAGACAGTTACCTTTCCTTGCAAATTTGGAATTGCCTAATTTGTCCAAGTTGATTAATGATCCCATTTGACATAACCCCTTGTGGCCTCCCATTCTGGTAAAGTTACCATCGGACATTCCAAAATTCGATGGGAAACAGGGTGAAGATCCGCGGAACCATGTCATGACTTTTCATTTTTGGTGTTCCTCAAACTCCCTCATTGATGATTCCGTCTGGTTATGACTCTTTCAGCGAACTTTGACCGGTACGGCCGCAAAATGGTATATTGAACTCCCACAACATTCATTTGTGGATTTTGGCTCATTGGCAACCATATTTCTTACGCACTTTCAGCTCCCTATTCATTATGAAACGGGCACTGATATTTTGACTTCCCTGCAATAGAACACCTCCACCCACATTTCTGATCATATTCATGAGTGGAGAAGGCGGAGAAGGCTTATCAAGGCCCCTATTCCAGATTAGTTGTTAGCTGATTGGTTCACTAAGTCCTTGTTGCCTCCTATTACCCGATATGTGGCCATGGGTGGTGTCGTTACCGAAGAGCAGGCTATTAGTCAGGCCCAGTACCTAGACTTGGTCTATTCCCAATCCGGGACCCTTTATGACCTGATTCCTCAAGCTCCTTGCCCCAGCACTGACCCTGCCAAGCCATCAGTAGAAGTACCTATTGATGGGATTGTTGGTTCAATCCAGTCCCCATCCACAGTGAAACCTGCCAAGAAAACCCAACCTACTACTCCTTTGACTTCGAAGGTTTCTGCTGAGGTCAATTCTATTCAAAGTACTCAAACTTTGGGTAATAAAAAGAAAGGTAAAAATTGAAATAAAAAACCTGGAAACTAGCAGGAGACCCCACAATCAACCCATTATGACAACCACACAGGGAAAAGGAAGGCTAAATACCCTTGTCTGTTATGTGGTGGTGACCAATTCTCTAAGGAGTGTCCCCGTCGGGATGAAATCTCCCAATTTTTGAAGTCTAACCCTGCACCTGCAGTACTTACGGATCCTTTTCCCTCTCAACAACAGCTGGTAGACCACATGTCGAACCAGGGTAACTCTAGTTCATCAGAGGAAATTCGTATGATGTCCTCAGATACCATCCATCTGCAAACTCAAAGCGAGAATTATGATAAACCCACAGATAAGCAAGAAGACCCATCTTCCTTAGGGAAAGCTCCCTCCGCTAGTTCTCCAGAATCCTTGTCTATCGAGAAGCCTACTCACGACATGATTTTAAACCCACCCAAGAGTACTCTTCAAAAGGTTGTCTTTAATCCCAATGCCTGAGCTGCTCAATTCTATAATGTGGTTGAAGATCTCGCTCAGGCACCTTGTGCGATGTCTACCCTAGAAGTACTCCAAAGTTTCCCTGCACAGTGCAAGACCTTGTTGACTGCATTAGGAGCCGTAGACCCGGATAACACTAACTTGATTCACTTCAATGTTGAGAACTATAAACCTATATTACCACATAAAATTGCTTTCCAGATCATTACGAAAGTAGTGGGAAAGAAAGTCTTTCGAACGGTGCTAGATGAAGGAGCTTCGACCTCAATGTTATCTCTGACTTATTGGAAAGCTCTTGGCTCTCCCGAGCTTGTTACATCACCTACGACCCTTAAATCCTTTGATGGCAGAGGATTCCAACCCCACGGCCTCATATCAGCCCTTGTGGTCGAGCTGGGGGGCAAAACCATTTCCATTCAAGTAGAAGTGGTAGATGCCCCTTTAGATTATAACCTCCTTTTAGGATGGAATTGGTTCTATGCCATGAATGTCGTTCCTTCAACAGTATTTCGAACGATCCAATTCCCGCATCTCGGGAGAATTGTTACTATTGACCAGCTTGATTTCTGTACGCTAGATGTTACTACCTCTATGGCTAATAACATCCCCATTTTAGGTCAGTCCCCTCCTCCTTACCAGTCGATTGGGGTAGGTATGCTGAAGGAATCATCCCTTATGGGGATTTTTTCCTCCACTCCTCCTAGCATGGATACCGTGATAGTACATATGATCGCTTCATTTGATATTGAGCCCCAGGGCACAAGTGTTCTAGATTCCACCTTGTTGAGCCCACACGAAGCTATGTATGACACCATTCAAACTTGTTTTGATGATCACACTAATGACATTCATTTAGTGGCTTCGGATCCTTACCATTTACCATACTGGTTAGCACCTTCTCTTCTGGTTCTAAACTATCTCTATGCGAATTTTCCATCCGACAAGTCCATTATAGAGATCATGAACATGGGTGATCCCATTTGGGAGGATCACCATCATAGATCCATGTTCCTCCCCCATACCAGTTCGGGCAGTTATGATTTTGCATCCTTATTTCCTATTGATATTTTCAATGTTCCGCAAAGTCCTATATTGCTGCAAGATACATATTCTGAAGGAAACCTTTGCAACATTACTCAGACGAACCCAATTGACATATCATCCAAGCCTGATGTTATTGAGCATGTTCATGTTGGGCAGAACTACTCCATAGATGAATCTGAAGCATATAAGGCACGTTTTATGGAATTCCGTGATATCTTTTCCTGGTCCTATGAAGATATGTCGGGGATTGACCCTTCCATTGTGGTCCACAATATTAAAACTTATCCCACAGCTAAACCTATCAGGCAGAAACTTAGGCAAGTCCATCCTAGGAAGGCCATAGCTATTAAAGTTGAGATTGAGAAACTTCTGAAAGCTGGTTTTATTTATCCTGTACCTCTGACGGAATGGGTATCGAATGTTGTCCCTATCAATAAAAAACAGGGCATCATTAGAGTCTGTATCGACTTTAGGGATTTAAATAAAGCTTGTCCCAAAGACAACTTTCCTACCCTGCACATCGATCAGATTATCGAAAACTATGCTAGAAGTGTCATATTTTCATTCATGGATGGCTTCTCCGGCTACAATCAGATTGTGATATTTCCCGTCGATCAGCATAAGACGGCATTCATTTCCCCATGGGGAATCTTTGCATATAAGAAGTTACCTTTCGGCTTGAAAAACGCAGGTGCCACGTTCCATTGTGCGATGTCCTATGCATTTCATGACATTAAACATATCGTTGAACCGTACCTTGACGACCTCCCTACTCATTCATAGTGACGAGAGGACCACCCTGGTCATCTTCGAGACATATTCCTGAGATGTCATCATTATAATATACGGCTCAATCCACATAAATGTGTTTTTTATGTTGAGACGGGATGGATTTGTGGTATCCAAAGAAGGAACCCAGATCGATCCTTTGAAGATTGCCGCCATCATTAATCTACCAGCCCCAACCACCATCCTTGAACTCCAAAGTTTGCAGGGGAAGGAAAACTTTCTCCGCCGTTTCGTGTGCAATTTCGCTGAGAAAACGCACGGTTATATGCATCTCCTCAAGAAGAACACTCCATTCTTCTAGGATGACCAGGCCCAATGTGCCTTTGATAGTCTTAAGCAGGCTCTGACTTATTCACCTATGATACACCCCCCGGACTATTCAAAAGATTTTCTCTTGTATATTGCTACCTCCGCTACTACCATCGCCATGGTTTTAGTGCAGGACAATCTCCATGGTCAGGAGCATGTGATTTATTATGCCAGTAAGAATCTCATTGATTCTGAAACCCATTATTCATATGTGGAGAAGCTATCTTTGGCCACGGTCATTGCTGTGCAAAAATTTTGTCACTACATTCTACTTCGCACTACCACCGTATTGGTGGACCAGAACCCGATGTACTACATTCTGACTTGTCATGTACTCGGGGGCAAGTACTCCCATTGGATCATCATCCTTCAGGAGTTTGATCTTGAGTTTTCCAAGGCTACATCAAATAAATCCTTGGTTTTTTTTGAGCTTATATGTGACCTTCCATGTGCTACCATGGAACCTAAGCCCAAAGATTCATTTCCAGATGAATTCTTGTTCCTAATTATCACTACTAATCCTTGGTATGGAGATTTGTTGATTTATCTCTAGACCCAGCATTTTCAACCGCATCTCTCTTGTGATGTTCATCACCGCATTCGTCACCACGTGAAATACTACCTCATCTTGCATGATACCTTGTATAGATGTGGGATTGACTCCATTCTCTGGTGATGCCTCACTCATGAGGAGGCTGAACACGTGTTAGATGATTGCCACTCTGGAGCATGTGGCAGTCATTTATTTGGGATGGCTACAACCCAAAAAATGCTTTGTGCTAGCTATTCCTGGCCTTCTTTCTTCAAATATTGTCATAAGGCTGTTAAGAAATGCCCACCATACCAACATTTTTATCCCAAAAATCGCACCCATCCTGCTCTGCTTCACCCCGTCATTGCCGTTGGCCCTTTTTCCAAATGGGGGATTGACTTCATGCATTGTAAACCTACCTTAGCTGGGGGGCATGGTTACATCATCGTAGCCGTGGATTATTTTACAAAATGGGCTGAGGTGATGCCTACATATGCAGAAGATGGTAAGACTGCCACTCTCTTCTTGTTCAATCATATCATAGCTAGATCTAGAGTTCCACAGTCCATCATCACTGATCACGAATCCCATTTCCATAATCAAATGATGAAGGAATTGAGTGCCAATCTAGGTTTTTGCCATGTAAACTCTACGCCCTGTTATCCGCAAGCTAATGGTCAGGTAGAGGCCATTAAGAAGGTTTTGAAAAATATGCTTCGTCGGATGGTTGGAGATCATAAATCCAATTGGCATCTCGTTCTTTTTTCCGCTCTTCGGGATTATCGGATTTCTGTGAAAACATCTACTGGTTTCACACCATTCCATCTTGTCTATGGACTCAAATCTATCTTTCCTATTCAATGTCAGATTCCATATTTACAACTCGTCGTCGAAATTCTCCCAGACACTTTCGCAGAGGAAGCAAGATTTTTGTACTTGAATAACCTTGATGAGACTCGTAGAGATGTTGCCTTGGCTAATGAGGCACATAAGAAACCCGTCAAGGCACAGTACGATGAATCCGTCCAACCTTGTGTTTTCAACGAGGGTGACCTAGTTTTGAATTATGACCAGAGATATGACAAGCTAGGAAAGGGTAAGTTCGAGTCTATGTGGTATGGACCTTTCGTTATTTGCAAGGTGTTAGAGAAAGGAGCCTATGAGTTGGTATATTATGATGGAATCCCTTTACGGAAACCTCGCAATGGGTTGTACCTGAAAAGGTACTATGCCTAGGTCTTCTCGGATGGTATCTTATATATATGTATATTGATTGACTTTCAGTGTGTTTTTAGTATTTTCAAGATGGTTTTGAGTTTTGGTGCCCGCATCTGTTTATACCATGTTTTGATCATGCAAATGGCTTTCTATGGCTTTGCTGATGGTCCTTTCCGCCACACCTTGAATCTAGCCTCAGCTGCTTGGGTTCTCTATTCCCCAGCTGAATATTTGGTCATTTCAGGAGTGGTTTGCTTAGGTCCCACTACTAATAACGTCGTCGAGTATGAAGCAGTCATTGGTTTCCTGACTAAAGCTGCCTCCCAGGATGTCTGTGATCTAGTAGTTTTAATGGACTCTCAACTCATGGTTTGTCATTTAAACCATATCTACACCATTAGGAACCTGTTGCTCCTCCTCCTCTTCTAGAGGGTATGTTTGTTAGAAAGAACATTTGGAACCATTACATATAGGCATATCCCTAGGGAACATAATGTAGTTGCTGATTCATTGGCTAATTACATCCTATATTGGCATATTTCTCATTCATGACGTTAATCAAACATGGTACATTTTAAATAAACATTTAAACACACATAGAACTCATAGAAAATGTATTCACCCATTTGAAACATATAAACATCATGTAAAATTCTGTATATATATATACAAAAAATGTTACAAAAAATAGGTCCCGAGGCCTCTTCTAAAGCACATAGGATTTTAGGAAAAATCATCATACAAAAATCCTGAAGCTATCATCTTTCAGTATATATGTCTCATCTACTAGTGGTGCTCATGATAGTACATCACTGCTCGAGCCACCCTGCGGAGTAGCCTGCTGAATTGGCCTGGTACTCCCGCCGTAGATCTCTGATATCTAGTTGGGAGATCATCTATGTCAGCATATGGGATGTCCAGAGTCAACCTCTCAAGGTCCCGCTCCAGCTCCCCGATGATATCATCACCTTGTGGCATGAAGCAAGCTCTGACTCGCCTATCTAATGGAAATGCTCCTCCAAGCCTCATTGCTCCAACATCTGCATGAAGACAAACAGGTCTCGTCACTTATCAAAAAAATAATAAAACATAAAAAAACATAAAAACATTTTTCATCTTTAGGGTTTCTTGTTTCTTACCAATGTCTCCCCACTACCCTCCAGGCGAGAGTGGTAGGTCAGGATCACCTATAAAATCTGTGCCCGCATAGGCATAGTCCTCGACCATGAGCATCTAATCCCGCAGCCATCTGAAGAACGCATCACCGAACTTCACTCTGCCCCTACCCGCTCCCATGAGAGCCATGACTTGGACCCACCTCAGCATGCGGGGGTCCCATGCTCTCAGAATATGAAAAGTCACCTGGGGCCTCATCTGGGGGACCCGCTAAAAGAAGAAACAAGCTAAGATGGAAGCAAAGCCGAATTGCTTCAGCTATCCTTGCCGACATTTAGTCAGTTGATCCTTGAAGATTGGAAGCAATGCTTCCGCCCAGTTGAACACGGTAGGTGCCATTGCCTCTAGGGCATACAACATATGTTCCCTAGAAGCCTGATGTACACCCTGGCTTCCTGCCACCCTCTGCATGGTGAATAGAATGATCCATAGAGCGCTATCTGTCACTGCCTCGATGGGGATTTTCTTCCTCGATGTACCTGTACCTAGTACACAGTGTCGATATATGAGCTCTCTGGTGGTAATGTCCCCGCCATGGGATCCAGTCAGTGAGATAGGGGCACCCCATCTCAATAGGCCAGTCAGGAAGTAGATGCCCTCTACCTCCACTATAAGTATATGTGCCCCCACCTTGAAATACTGTTGTTCTAGATTCCACATTCTCAATATGTGCTCCAGAAGTCTCTCGTAGGACACCATGCTTGGTGTCCGGAAGAACTTTAGAATTCCACAATTTCAGAGTACGGCAATACACACCGAATTCCTTTCAGCAGCAGCATCCTCATCATCATGAGTTCTTTCCTTCCATATCACCATATTTTGGAAGCCTAGACCTACCAAAACAACAATGGTATACGTCAATATCATCCTTAAATAATTATAAATCAAAAGAATGAGCTCATTTTGTATATATCATTGGTTAAATTTCTCCACAGCTGGCACCCCCTATGCCCCGTTGGAGACAGGTGCTGGCACCGCCTGTTCACCTTGTCTTTGGTGCGGTTCTCGGGAGGTACCGCCTATCCCGCAAGGGGTAGCCGCAGTGCCTGTAAATAGGATTTTAGGGCTTTCCAAACAGGCCTAAAACCCCATAAAATCCCAAAATGAAAGCTATGAAATGAAAGAAGAAGGTCTTATCTCTTACCTGCAACTGACGAAACTGAAAACAAACGATGGAAACTCCCAGTATTAGCTGTGGAAGATCTAGCTAAAAAATGCTCCAAGTGCTCTTTGCCAAGAGGTAAATAGTGAAATGTTTGATTTTTTACTATTTAATTGCCTTATATAGACATTTTTTTGGTTTGACTTAGTATAGTTTTGATGTTACATCATGTTCTGGTCAAAATCTATTTGTCGTAATCCCGTAATGTCGATTTTGGATGCATTTAACACTTGTTTATGAGACGTCTGTAGGTTGATTTTAGTAAAAAACTTTGGAAAGTTTGTTAATGTCTTTTTCGTACTTTCGCAAAATGGAAAAGGCTGTTGAGCGTTTATTAGGACACTTTATCATGCTCTTTAAAATCTAGTATCAAAGTTTCGAGTCTGTTTCTGAATCTTTCCAGGCTCGTAAAATACAATATTGTGTAAAGAAACATTATGGAGTCTTCTTTTCACATCTTCTTTCAGACTCCTTAAACATGAAAAGATAGTCGAGTCCATTTTCAAATCTTTCTAGGCTCATAAAAAGTGACATTGTGTAAATAAAATTCATGGAGTTCTCTTTAAACCCTTTTCAAACTCCCTAAATATGAAAAGATCGTCGAGCGATCTCGTCTTCTTCACGCTCGTTAAAGTATTTGAAGAGTCATTTATCCAACGGTAGGTTATCTCTTTCTCGGTTCAGATAGTACTATTTGCGAGAAAGGAATGCTCCAGCCAATCATGACTAGAAGAGTTCTCTAAGGTATGATTTTATACTTTTTCAGGCCTTAGAAACTAAATCATACGAAAAAGGACCTCCATGGAGTCTTCTTCCGTATTCGTTCAAACTCTCTAAACATGAATGATACCGATTTTTCTTTCAGTGGACTAGTTAAAGTTTAAACATTGAGAGACCCGTTTGGGAACGAACCCATCCTCTCTCAGGTTTGTAAAACATATGAGACTGGACTTGTCTTCTGACAAGCTACATCGAGTGTTTGTTACCCTCTTTGAACTCGTAAAACTGAAAAGAGGCACTCATCAATCATGATGGGGCAAATGGGAAAGGGAATCATTTTGCAAATGATGGCAGTTGTTTGTCATTACCTTTGAACATGGAATTTGTCTGCACAATCATGTCAGTCAATTGGGTATTCAGCTGATCTCTGTGACGATCCACTTTCATGAGTCATGTCAATCCTTTGAGTTTTTCAAAAGAATGCATTGTCCACTATCGCATTGTGTATCTATCCTATCTAGTCATGCTGCCAAGTCATTTTGTCGTGACGCCAGATGTTCAAAGGGAATCTGAAGAAGTCTTACCTATGCAGTATACATAGCCTTTATGTTAGTATCTTTGATTCAGTCATCTGGTTACTATGTTCACATCATTCCAGAACTATGTTTTGAGTTTCGTGTCGTCGATGTGGGACTCATCATGGCCCTCCTTCGATGAGACTATTCCCATCGACGTCAGCTCATCATCCAAGTAATAGTCTTAGAAACAATATTCAATACCTTGAGATCTGTATTCCTTAATGACAGATTCTCTCGCTCTCAACATTGGTTCACATCATTGACCTTTGATCGATAGAATCGACTGGGTGTTCGACGTCAGGACATCTATTCACACTTAGTAGATTGTACTAGGGTACCTTGGGAATCATTGACATTCTCCCTCGCACTTGTTAACGATTCACAGCATTGGCCACTAATCAAGTGGTTTCTACCATGTTCGACTTCAAATCATTGTAATCACATGGATAGAATCGTACTTTTTGGAAGACGAGACGAAGACCCTGGGTATCTGTTTAAAAGTGCTCATTGCTTTTCCCTAGGTTGTGATGGAGTTTTGTATATCTAGCATGGATACACATTTGTATGGTCATGGCTATCCTCAAATTTGCGTCTGTATGACATAGATCTACATTGTATATCTGGTAGCTATGTCCAAGTTTGAGTCCTCTATCACATGGATCTACGTTGTATTCTAGTAGCCATGCTTGTTTATTCCACTCATGGATCTGCCTTGTATTGGTCTACAGCTATGAGTTTGGTTACTTGTGTCTATGAGTCAACATACTAATGTACTATAGATGTTTACTTGACTGCATGCTCTGATCGAGCCAACATTTTCATCTCTTGGCAACGACTTGTTCTCAAAGCTCTCGTTTATCGTATCAATCTAAGACTCATGATTTGGGGGGAATCCTGTTATACCAAAATCCTGTCACCATCATGTGATAAGACCTTTGACATACCTTCTTGCCCTGAAATCCCAGCTTCTCGAGTGAAGAGTAAATGGTTTCTTATCAGTCTATCATACAAATTCCTAGCACCGCTCATGCTCCCTTATCCAGGAGTGGTACCCCTGTTTGCACCACTTTTCATCAGTTGTCCACAAGCGGTGCCACTGCCTATTACCCTTGGTCCATAAGCGGTTATTACCAGAACCGCTTTGTCAAAGAAGGAGAAGTGCGGTACCCTAGGTAAAAGGGTAAAAAGAGAAGCTTCTCAAGGCTTCTAGATGATAAGCCTCGAGATATCTCTTATCCCTACTACTGTGGGTTGGCTGAGCTCGAGATACCTCATCCTAGGATCTTAGAGGCCACCTCACCCACTAATTTCTCAACCATCTCTATCCGTTAAAGCCCTATATATATGAGCTCATATCCATGGTTGGGGGGAAAACATTGAAGGTATTGTTATGTTGTTGGACTAATTCTTGGCCCAAGATCATTTGGAGAGAGCATAGAGAGCTAGAGTCGGAGCTTTTGGGGATGAAGAGATGGTTTCATGGAGATGCATGTCAACACTAAGGCTTGGTTGTAAACTTCTTCATATTTCTAATGCAAGTTGATTTTCTGTCCCATATATATTGTTGATGTTTGATTTCAGATATATATTGCTAGATTCCTTAGTCACTAGCATAGATTAGTAGATCATATTCTGGTTGCTTTGATCTGTTTCGTGTTGAACTATTTTGCAGGTACATAGGTGAACTATCAAGGCCTTTTATTCCGGATATCTACGGCATCTAGGGGGAGTTATCAACCTCTATGATCTATTTGTTCTGGATTTGAACCATTCATACCAGTGGAACACCTTAATGTCCGCAGGAGGTGAAATATTCTGATCAACAGTGATCACTGCTGCTGGTTCTCTGTCAGTCAGACCCCTGATTTCTCTTTGAAAGATAGGGTTTGTATCCTTTGGTGTGGTTATGTCGTATTGAATCTCGCACAAACCTTTTCTGATGCATCCCTCAGTGTCCTTTGTCTTTAGCTCACATCCATGAACCATCTACAGTTTCCAAAATTCGATTATGTCTATCAAAAACTCACTTTTAAATCTCTGTCCGCTTTCAGTGGTTAAGTGGCTAGTCTATCGAAACCTTTTACTGCCGAAAATAGGAGCTTTCAGTGGCTAACAGACTGTTCCAGCGCCTGATTAAGCACCGAAAGCCCTGTTTCACAAAATTTATTAGGTTTCGCTCAAAAATGACTTTCCAGTCCCATATGCTCAACTTTCTTCTTCTGAGGAATTCATGTTTGGAGTGTTTGCAAGGCCCTGGCTTGTTTCAGGTGGTTAGAGACTGATGGTTGCTTTAGCTAGGGTTGATAAGGCAAGGTGGCTGCTAGGATTTGCCCTAGCTTCCTTCAGCTGCAGCCTTTGGAGCTTGATCAACCTGTACAGTGTAACATCCCCGATTTTGACCCTGATTGATCCAGATGGAGATCGATGGCCACCCACCTATTCCACTGGCTCAAAACAATTGTCCATTATGGCAGTTTCCTAGTTATTTTTCGGCAGTTTTTTCGAGTCCTAAACTTCCGGGGCCGTTTTGAGGCCCTAAACGACGTTTTTTGGAGATTCGGGGCCAAATGGTTTCCATTGGCATTCATTTGGATAACCAAAAGTTGTAAAGCGTTGATATACCTTTCCAATGAGCTATCGAACGCCCAAATCGGAGATCGTATGCAAAAGTTATGACCCCGGGAAGTTGACTGTTCAACTTACCACCTTGGGGCCGCAAACTTTATGACAGTTCATCTTCTAGGGTTACGTTTTGGACTTTTGGGGTTCTCGCCTCATTCTTATTGTAAATAGGCCCCTTTGGCCTCATTTTTGTATTCATCTTGTCACGAGTGAGTGTAGCCTCCACGTCTCTTCTCAGAGATACAGCTACCACCATTCTAGCTACTTTTGTTTTACAGTTTGTTCTAGTTCAATCGTTTAATAGAATCTGAGTTCACTGTATTACTGTGTTGATTTTCATATATATCTGTGCATTTGAATATATATATTCTCTTTCATTTTGTTCTCACATAAATCCGGATCAGTGGTATCAGAGCTTTCTGCTCTTACGGTTTCTCGGTGCATGTCCCCGACGAGATCTGAATATCGAGAGCTGGGTCTCGAACTAGTTGAGCTTGGGGAAAATACTTCTCATCGTTCCAAGAAGCCTCAGATGGTGGGAGAAGAAAAGAGAGATGACGGAGTAGGAGATCCTATTAAAATGTTGCTCGAGGAAGCCCTCACGCGACAGAGGAATGAGATGATGGATAACTTCGCCCAAATCCTTCGAAGAATGCCTACAGCAACGGACACACCTTCAACGAGCAGCCATTTTTGGGGTGCGACTCCCTTCAAGGTACAAGTTAACTTTGACATTCCCTTATTTTAAGGAAAGATAGATGCAGATGCTTTGGAAAAATGGTTAAGTATGTTAGAGGGTTACTTCTCTATTCAAAAATTTTCCGACAGCGAAAAGATCACCTTCGCGCTCCTTAAGTCCCTCCCCCATGTCAAAGATTGGTGGGATGGGTACTGCGAGAGGCATGAAAAGGAGGACGCTGAGATATTCGAAACAACACCCACTTGGGCATCTTTTGTCGATGCTGTCAAAGAGGAATTCTACCCTGTCGGAAACTATGATGATCAATACACCCGATGGACGACATTGCACCAGGGAAGAGACCAAACGGTGATGGAGTATACTAATATATTCCATACCCTGCGCTCAAAGCTGGGTATTAAAGACTGTGAACGACACTTGGTTTTAAAATACCGAAGTGGGCTTCACCGGTACATTCAGTCAGAGATGGATTTCCTGGACATATCCTCACTAGGAGCAGCTTACCGATATGGCGTCAAAATCGAGCAAAAGTTTAAGCAAAAGAATAAGCGGGATTTTGTGTCCACGAATCAACAGCAGAAGTCGGGAAAAAGTGGCCCTAACTCACAACCCAGAGGACAGAGAAAGGATGGTCAAAGTCCTGACAGCCATTCAAAGCCGCAAACAAAGAAGGGTAATGGGAAATCGAAGAAGGACACCAGCAAGTGGTGCGAGTTTCATAAAAGCCCCCGGCACAACACTGATGAATGCCGCTCGAAGCAGTCATTGTTAGCCGAGAGACAATCCCCGGATCCAGACTCTGACTTAGACATTGATTCAAAGAAAGAAAGGGGCAAGCAAATCATTGACGCAGAACCTAGTGCCACCATAGCAACCGCAAAGATCCAGGTAGAAGAGTCAGACGAGCCAGAGGAAGTGGAGCGCCTCTTCCACTCATAACTATGAGTGCAGGGGACTCCTCTACATTTCATTGTCAACAATGGTAGTGAGAAGAACCTCATTTCAGCCGAGGTCGTCAAAATATTGAAGCTTTCGACAGTTCCGCATCCCCAACCCTATAGCATTGGTTGGCTGAGCCATGGACGAGACATCCGCGTCAGTCAACAGTGCCGCCTCTCCTATGGTATCAAGCCATTCAAAGATGAGGTAATTTGTGATGTTGCCCCACTTGAAGTTTGTCATGTTATCTTAGGACAACCATATATGTGGAAACGCCATGCTGTGTATGAGTCTAGGCCTCGCAGTGTCATTATTACTTTGGGAAAGAAACTCTATAGGATACCAGAGACACTTCCTGCTACTGCAGTGTCTCTCATCACAGCGAAACAGTGTAAGAAGGTAATCTCCTAGACAGGTAAATTTGTACTCTTCATGGTTCGTTCTGAGGGGGAACGAAAGATCACAGCAACATCCACCGCTTCCACACAGAATCCCTCTACGCAGCAGAAACAGGTGGACAATATTGTGGAATCATACAAAGACATCTTCACCATGCCTGTTGGGGTTCTAGTACATTGTCAAGTCAATCATTCCATTGATTTGATACGTGGTGTGCCTTTACCTAATGGTCCAGTCTACAGGCACTCCCTCATGGAGAATGAAGAAATCAGACGCCAGATTAAAGAGCTAATCCAAAAGGGGCACATTCGACCTAGCTCCTCTCCCTGTGGGAGCCCAATTGTGCTGGTACAGAAGAAAGATGGTACATGGCGACTCTGTATTGACTACCGAGCTCTAAACAAGATCACAGTCCAGAATCGGTATCCCATTCCCTGGATCGATGACCTCCTCGATCAGCTCAAGGGGGCCAAGTATTTCAACAAGATTGACCTAAAGTCTGGCTATCATCAAGTGCCAATTGAGCAGAGTGATGTCTGGAAGACTGCCTTCAAATCTCGGGAAGGCCTTTTTGAGTGGTTGTTCATGCCTTTCGCCTTGACTAATGCTCCCGCAACCTTCATGAGGATGATGGATGACATTCTACGGCCATTCACTAATTCCTTTGTGGTCGTATATCTAGATGATATCCTCATCTACAGTAGAACATGGGATGAACATCTCCAGCATATCCACCAGGTCCTCAGAACCCTACGGCAACACAAGTTATACGCCAATCTAGAGAAGTGCTCATTTGGCATGGAAAGGGTTCAATACCTAGGATACATTGTGGAAAAACACGGAATTCATGTAGATCCGGCCAAGATCCAAGCCATTTGCGATTGGCCGACCCCGACAAATCTCACAGAGCTTCGCGGCTTCCTAGGCCTTGCAAACTTCTATCGTAGATTTGTGTTGGGATTCTCTAATATTGCTTGGTCCATTACCCAGGTGACCAAAGGGGGATCTAAGGCCAAGTTCATCTGGTCCAAGCCACAACAACACACATTTGAGGAGCTGAAGCAGCGCCTATGTTCAGCGCCCGTCCTTACCTTACCAGATCTACAACAACCCTTTGAGATCGAGACAGATGCTTCGGACTACGCTGTTGGTGCGGTCCTCACTCAGCATGGCCATCCCGTGGCATATCACAGTGAGACACTTTCAGATACAGTCCACAAGTACCCCACCTATGACAAGGAAATGTACTCCATTGTCCAAGCCTGCCGCCAATGGAAGCATTACATCCTTGGAAAAGAAACAGTCATCCACACTGATCATAAGCCCTTGCAATTCATGCAAACCCAAGGAAAGTTACAGAATGATCGCCACCAGAAGTGGTCCACTTACTTGCAGCAGTTCCACCTGAACATTAAATATAAGAATGGCAGCACCAATCGAGTCGCTGATTGCCTCATTCGACCTCCAGTGGCGGCATTAACCACAGTGCTCAACTCTTGTGGCCACGAGACCTCTGCGTGGCCTCAACTATATGGAAATGATCCTGATCTCGGCCCTATCTATCAATCATTACGTGCAGGTACACCAGTTGCAGACTTTCATCTTCAGGAAAGACTGTTATGCCACCTGGGCCATCTCTGTGTTCCTTCAAGCAAGCATGCCAAGATGATTTGGGAGGCACATTATAGTCGAGTGGCAGGGCACTTTGGTATTGAGAAGATAGTGGCAGTTTTGCAGAAGTATTTTTATTGGCCCAAACTCCGACAAGACGTCGACAGATATATCAAATCATGCACTGCCTGCGCCATCGCAAAACCAACTGTTAAAAAGCAATGGTTGTACACTCCCCTTCCCACTCCAAATAGGCCATGGGAATCCATCTCCATGGATTACATGTCAGGACTACCTTCAACTAAGCATGGTAATGACTGTGTTTTTGTGGTTGTGGATCGCTTCTCTAAGATGGCCATTCTGATAGCTTGTAAGAAGAGCATCTCTGCTGAAGCCACTGCTAAGCTATTCTTTGAGTATGTTTGGGTTCATTTTGGGCTGCCACAGACTATAATTTCAGATCAAGACAGTAGGTTCCTGAGCACGTTTTGGTCTAGTCTATGGTCCTTGATGGATACCAAGCTCAGTAAATCGACTGCCTTCCACCCCCAGACTGATGGACAAACAGAGGTATTCAACCGAATGATTGTGCATATTTTAAGAATGTACAATTCTAAACATCCCCGCACATGGGATGAGAACCTTCCTTATGTCCAACATAGCTATAACCGAGCTTTGCATAGCTCTACCTGTCACAGCCCTTTTCAGGCGTGCTTAGGCTTCCAACCATTGGCCCCAATTGATGTAGCTCTACCCCTTGCATCCACATAGGAGGAATCTTCCCATGCTCAGGCCGAGGTTGATAAGGCCACTAGATTTGTTG
>LPNX010533345.1:0-49173 GCA_001517045.1 Pseudotsuga menziesii | reverse complement strand
GGATTGATCCAGATGGAGATCGGTGGCCACCCACCTATTCCACTGGCTCAAAACAATTGTCCATTGTGGCAGTTTCCTAGTTATTTTTCGGCAGTTTTTTTGAGTCCTAAACTTCCGGGGCCGTTTTGAGGCCCTAAATGACGTTTTTTGGAGATTCGGGGCCAAATGGTTGCCATCGGCATGCATTTGGCCGACCAAAAGTTGTAAAGCGTCGATAGACCTTTCCAATGAGCTATCGAACGCCCAAATCGGAGATCGTATGCAAAAGTTATGACCCCAGGAAGTTGACTGTTCAACTTACCACCTTGGGGCCGCAAACTTTATGACGGTTCATCTTCTAGGGTTACGTTTTGGACTTTTAGGGTTCTCGCCTCATTCTTATTGTAAATAGGCCCCTTTGGCCTCATTTTTGTATTCAACTTGTCACGAGTGAGTGTAGCCTCCACGTCTCTTCTCAGAGATACAGCTACCACCATTCTAGCTACTTTTGTTTTACAGTTTGTTCTATTTCAGTCGTTTAATAGAATCTGAGTTCACTGTATTACTGTGTTGATTTTCATATATATCTGTGCATTTGAATATATATATTCTCTTTCATTTCGTTCTCACATAAATCCGGATCACCGATGCACTAAATATACATGGTATATATATATTGTAATTAATCATGGTGTGGAGCTAAAGGAAAAAGGCCCACCATCGATTTTGTTTGGTTATGTTCGGCGATCGGAATCATTGCTTATAGTTTATCGAGATATACGACACATATTAACATTGTGCCATCATGTAACTATGCATTTTAATTAAATAACCCCAAACAACTATGTTCACTGCAACCAAATTGAAAAGGGCATGATTTCCTAAGGTTAAGGGGGGGGATATGTTAAACCTTGAACACATGGGGGGAAATCCATGTGTCACCTTCCCTTGTCTCATCTAGCTACCACCTTTAATGTTATGTTGGTTTAGCTAAGGCAGTTATTGCTGGGAAGTGGTGGGTGGCAGGACTGTCAGTCTTTTCCACATGCTCACTCCACTAGCCATTTCTCCACCTTCACGTGGGTAAGAGAACCATCACTACGCCACTCTCTCATCCATTGGGGTTCACTCTCACGCAGGGACGTTTGTTCTGTTCACCTTCTCACACGCAGGGGGTTTGGATGGTCTTCCTCACGCAAAGCTGAGTTAAGAAGGGGGCGATTTCTTGTTCGAGGGTTCATTCTCCCTTGTCTCACTGATTTCCAATCTGCGGATATGTTCTTCCTCCTGATCATGCATAGAGACTTTGTTTTACTCCACCATTGCCGATTGTGAAGAGGTGCGGTGGCTTCATTGCTGAGAAAGGACCATTATCTTCCAACATTGTTGGTTGTGTCTGGACCGTGTGACGATATGTTGCTTCATCGTGAGCAGTTGCTGTTGTTTCCCCACATTTTTTAGCTGAGTTGCCTTTGCGTTTTGGGATGTTGTAGGTTGCTGAGGAATCGTTTTGGCCACGATACGGCTAAGAACGATTCCAGGATTTGTCTTCCCCTGTTCAAGCTTTGATAGCTGGTTTGCTGCATGCACGCAGTGGTTTTGTCCTTGGACTGCATTGGAGTGGTGAATGAGGGCCTGATCTTCTTGATAAACCTAGTGGTTTGGGAACCACACAGATAGAGCTAGTGGGCTGGCTTTCTTCTCCACACCCCCTGAATAGCACTGGAAGGGAGATCAGGGTCTAAGGGACTACGTTGTAGAGAAAGGACTGATTTCCTTGTGTTGGGTTTATGTGGGTGTCCTAGAAGCCAGGCTGGTTCTGGTGTAGGTGTCCTTAGCTCTTCAAGGAGCTCACCAGCTTAGCATTTATCCTTTCCCAGCTCCTAGATGGCTTGATAAACCCAACATTGGTTGGCTTGGCTGATTCGTTGTTCACCTCATAAACCCAATTGTGTTGTCTTGGCTAAACTGTGTATCCTTGTGGTGTTGTTATCCTTGGCTATGCGTAAGCCTGCTAGTTCCTTATTCCTTGGGGAATCATGCCCGGCTCAGGGGTGGCAGAGTTGCTAAGAGATTAAAGAGTATGCAGGCCTATGGTTGGGTGGAACGTTGTAGCGACGTAGCTGGTTACGGGACAGTTCTCATAAGATAAGTATTCTTGACTAATCTGTTTTGCAATCATATTTACGGTTAATGAATTATGATGATGGACATGTTGAATGTTGAATTGTATATGAATGAATGTTGTTTTGCTTCCACTATGTATATGAACAATTATGCACCGTAGTATGCTTTATGTTTTTAAGTATCTTGCTTCAGAATTATATGTATGATCATGTTCATGGGGCTAGATGCCCGGATGTTTGGTGTTTGGTAGCATCCTATTGCCCGGTCGAAGGATCGAGGACGTTACATATAGTCTGGTATTGTCCTTCATGAACCTTAGGTTTCTCTTTTTTGACAAGAGCCATCTCCCTTTCATCTCCAGGAGAGAGTTATGTAATTGCTTGTTTCTCTTGGTTAGGGTTTCATTGTTTCTCTTTAATTCCCTTTCCAAGATCTCCATTTCATAAACCTTCCTCAGTAGCTGATTGACCCTTTGACTTTTAGGCTGGCTGGAAGAAGCCCTTTCTGTAGGTTCTTCTTGTTCCTGTGGTGTGGGGGATGGAAATGCTTCAGTTAATGGAACAATTTGCACAGCTAGGGCTGCATCCTCTTCTTTTTCCTCCTTAGAATCTAAATAGGGTAGGTTTAAGACATTCTCCTGGTGTGCTTCTACCTCCTGACCTTTCTCACTAAAATCCAAAGTCCTTTTTGCCTTCTTGGTCTTGGAAGAGGAGGGAGGTTGTTCTATTGTTGCTGCTGGAGAAATGGCCCTCCTCCTTCTTCTCCCACTCCTTGGGGTGTTGGATTTCTTGGTAGGAGACTTACCCTTCTCCTCTGGCTGAAGACCTGTCTCAAAACCATTCCATAACAAAAAATAGGGCCAAGCAATGTTTCTTCTCTTCAACAACTCCTGGAACAATAGCTGGATAAGACCATGGTGGCACAGCCTGCCAACAATTTTGGATGGCTAGGCTTTCACTTGATGTGCCATCTTCCCTAGACTCTTGTGTAAATAAAAGGGCAGATTAAGAGGGTTCTTACCTGTGAAGTGATTCATGAGTTTGAAATGATAGATCATTGCTCTATTGTATCTCCCTTCATAGGTCAAATAGACCACAATGGCTTTTAGCAGCTGCTGTGAGTTCTCTTCCAGCCATGATGATGGCACATCCTTCTTCCATGTTATTCCCATATGCTCAAGCTTGAGATATGATCTGAATTCCACATATTTGGGTATGGTGGTCTTGAACCACTTCTCTCTTGTGCAAGGGAGTTCAGTCACCTCTAAGATTAGTGCTTCATCTATGAGAAATTCCTCCCTTCCTATGACTTCTTTTGAACCATCAAATGATAGGGAAAAATTTTCAGCCACTTGATGATGAAAACCCTGTATTTTTTCACAATATTTGTAGCAGCCTACCTCCTGGAATAGTCTGCAAACCTCTAGATGGGCCTCTAAGTAACTGACATCACCTAGCTCCTGTCTGAGAGTTGATCCACTTTTCTTCATCCTGATGGGTGTATATCCTAGGTACCTACAAAAAATAGTTTTCCAGACCTTCTTTACAATGTGCTTTAGCAGGCTTCTCTCTCAGAGTTAGTTTTTTGGTGAATAAATGCCAATTTCGAACATGAAATACGAGGGAGTCCCATGGCACTGATTATGAGGATTTTCTCTCATTTATGGAAGTTGAGGTCACCCAAATGATGACAGCAACTCGATCCCTGAGATTTTTTTTTCCAACTAACCGTACCCTACCTCAGCCATAGCATTCAGTGGTTACTTGATGACCCATTGGGATAGGTGGAGGGAAACTAAAGGTTGGCAGTTAGATAAGTTTTGGCTACTTGCATAACGACCCTTTTCACTCATTTCACATGCAGTCACATGGCTCTAGATATTTTCGGTGGGTAATCATGCTCTAAAATGATCTTTTGTCTTGCTGACGGGGTTGGATGTGACAGTTCCCAACCATTTCCCTATTTTGGCCTTTTCAGTGGTTTAAGATCCTTCACGATTTTATCAACTAGCCACCAAAAAGCTGGCTTTTAGCGGCTAATTAAATGTTATCTTTATTTCCTAAGCCACTGGAACCCCTACCCCGTCGCCGTGGTTAATTTATGCTTTTGGCAGATAGCGACTTTGAAAAAAAAACCTTTTTAACTGCCGAACAAACAACTAAAAATCCGTCGGAAATTGGAAGCTCTAAACACTAAGGATCATAAATTTAAACTTGAATGTTTTCATAGTGTCATTCATTCAAACCACTAACGTCACAATGGTTTAATCATCGGAGGTCGGGAAGACTAACCACTAAAACATTGGAACCTCAAACCACTAATGCATCAAAACTTCAAACCACAAGAATCTTCGTAGTGTCGGTGACATAAAGGACAAGCCCTCCGAAGCGTCAACGTCATAGAGGACTAAACCTCTGACTACTGTCAAAAAATGTTCCAATGGCAATTAAAAGATTTAGCAATAAAACAAAATAGAGGTAAATGCCACGGTTCGATGAAATTCGGTGGCTAATGAGATGTTTTGAGCCTCGCCTAAGCCACTGAATGTACCTTTCCCAGTGCTACTTGCCACTTTCTTTCGATAGTTTAAACCCCTTTTATCTCTCTTTCTAGTCTACCGAAAGCACCGCTTTTCGGTGGCTAATGAGTTTTTGTAGTCTCGCCTAAGCCACCGAAAGTGTTACTTTGACTCTGCTTACTAAGACCGCTTTCGATGGTTTTCCTTTGGCCCGCGTTCAACTGTTTAGTTGTCGAAACATAGCTTTTTCATGGCTAATGAGCTATGATAGACCTCGCCTAAGCCACCGAAATTTACAACTTGTGAAATTTTCATCCAAATAAAAAACAAAGGCTTTTGAACTATCAGTGATATTCATATCCTTCATTGCATGATTTAAATTCTTCATACTATCAAAATAAATTATTTGGGAGATAACACCAGCTAAGCCCCACTTTGTATCAAACACCCAGTCAACCAATTAATCAAACACAGCCATACACAACTACTGGATATGAACACAACGTTCTTGGGAACCAAAACGAAAATGACAATTGGGGAAAACAACCTTGCATGAGCGAATACAATTTCAAGAATGTTCTTGGGCTTCACAAGGGTAAAAACGACCTCATCAAACCCTCAAATCGTAGATCTGAACTCAGGAAAACGTCTATGGCACTACGGGAGCAAAAATGACCTCCCCAAACCCACAGATCATGAATCTCCTCTGGCCATTCACACGGCAATAACAAAACGGATTTCCCAACATGGAGAAAGTGAGGAAATGCAGAAAAAAATGTGAGGGAAACTCCCAGCTGCTCACAAAGACAAAATGGTCGTCTCAAACGCCAAAATCATGGCCCATTCCTTCCCATTCACCCAGAAACACATAAAACAAATTATGAGCATGGGAAAAAGAAGAAAATGACTCAAATCATGAGGGAGACAAAAACAGTCCCCAACAAACACTAAAACATGAATATCTCCTGCATATGCACTTAGTATTCTAGAAAATGACTTCCCCAACCATGGAGAACATGGGCAGACTACCAAATCGTGAAGGGGAGAGCTCAGACCTCTTCCTGCTGTGTGAGAGAGCCCATTTGAGTGAGAATGGGTGAGGAAATGAAAGGTATGGGTGCATCATGGATTGGGAATTCCTTCCCAATATTTTACTTTCCCCACAAGTCAAAAACACACTTTCCAAAAATGGGTGACTTCCCAAATTCGAATTTGACCTCCATACCTTTCCCATCCCAAGGAAATAACTTTCTCCACCAACTTAGAGATGACTAGGCACAAAATAAAAAAGGGTAGTTGACCACTTTGTTGGTTTTCCCTTAGACATTGGCTTTTACCCATTGGCTCAAGGGTTTGAAAGTTTCCCCTCCCTATTCCTTGTGAAATCATGCCCCCGTCTCTTTAACGTTGCAGCGCGTACCTAGTTGTGGTATTTTTATTAATTTGTATTTTGCATGATATCTCAAAACACATTGTGCCTAGCTAGAACATAAACCATCATCATTGATTTTAATCGTCGAAACATAAAACACTAAATCCATGGTGGGGTCTTTGCCTTGGGCTCCACACCACGATTAAATACAATATTTACATCATATGCAATTTAATACCATGGGGTCAAAACCGGGGTGTTATAGCCTCAATTTATTTGCGTTCTTTTTAATGTCTCAAATTTTGCATTGGGTCACAATGGCCAAATCACATTTTCCATATTCATGAAAATTTTCAAATGGATGCTAAAAGTCAAATAATTTCCAAGAGGAAAATCATTAGTTTCCTAGGTTGGAGGTGGAAGCTTTGAGATTTTGAATAAGGGGGATAATAAATGATGTTTAGACATTAGAAGAGGATAAATATTTAATAATGTAACTTATTAAATAAATACAAGAGAAAATTTAAATGGCTATGGAGAATGGATACACATGGAGACTATGGGGCCGACTCAAGCTAGAATTCCTATGTTAAATGGCATCCTCCTCTTGTAATTTCGAATATATGGGAAGCCTAATTTTTTGGGATGGATTATGAAGTTAATATAATTGTCCATATACTTCATGGGTTGAATTTGGGATAAATTGTAACTTACATGGGACATGAAGAGCCAAATGGGAGTTTCATGGACACTTGGCTAGATTCCCCTTACATTTATGACATCTATGACACCAATGATGGAGATTCTATAATAGTTATGACACAAGTAGGATATGAAGGCTGACATACTATCATAATGACATGTCATTCCTAAATAGAGCATCATAGAGGTCGAATTTGGGAGTTGGAGAAGGCCAAGAGGCCCCTACTCAAATTTGGGAGATGGAAGGTGAAGAGAGAGGCCACATGGCATAGCATGAGCAACCACACCAATTTGACTTGGATTTGGTTTATGGATGGATTTGGAACCTTATAGACTAATAATTTTTATAAAATACAGGGATCAGCCATGAGAAGAAGCTTTTTCTCATTTGTGAATTGTGAGAGCTAGTGGATGACTAGTTTTCTTGCTTAAACCAATTTCGAGGGTGAAAGATTCCCATCCTAGTTGGTGTTTGGAAAGGCCACTCAGGTCTTTCATGGAGATTTAATGGAGTCTTATTTGTAGTTTAAATCTACATTAATTTCATGGACATCTCAATATCATCTTGTTCTTCCATTCATCTCAAGTTTTCTCACCATATTTCAGCTCTATGGAGTGATGCGCACTTGGTGAGCTATTGATATATTTGAGGGAGATTCTATTGCTACAGTATTTTGTATTCTTATGTAAATTATTTTTTATTTAATTTTATAAATATATCAGGTAAAAAATACAATATATATCATGTATTATTGTCCAATATTGAATAAATAGTGTCATTTCCCCAATACCTTGTTGTAAATTCTTGCAATCTTGATGGAATCGAATATATGTGTGAAAATTTGATGATTTATGAATGAATGAACTATAATTAAAGTTTATTATGGGTTTCATGGTCTGTAACTGAGAATTTTTTACCATTGGGTCGAATTTCATAGCATTTGGGGCAAACTACATCTCATTTCCCCAAGGGTCCAAAACTAGTTTTTTTATATCTGATTGAAGGAAGTGATAACAGCCATGGGAGTTTGATTGGTTCTGCATATGAGTCTGTGATAATGTATTATACACATCCCTTGCTTCAATTTGATAATTTGAGTGATTTTATGTACATTTGGGAAGCCATTCCGGCAATTACCCGAGAGGGATTTGAGCGCAAAAATTGCTAGTAAATTCATCTATCTTATTCAAAATTTGATATAGAATTGCAGAACTGATTGGAGGACCATAATACATCCCTGAACATAATAATTAAGTTGTTATATCACTCATACACCTTATCTGAATATTTTGGAGCAATTGGGATGATTTGGAGACCAAGACACTAAAACTAGTCAAGAGCCAAAATTGTGAATAAATATGGATTGAAGTGCTAAGTGGACAGGATCAACCCAGAATGAGGATTGAAGTGCTATTGGGGTATATATGGAAAGTGTTTACCATTTGGTGCAAGTGGATTCCAACTATCTAGGCTAGTGTATAGGAAATTAATTAAAAAATGATTAAATATTTTATCATAAGTTATGAAGTGGGTTTATTATATTCTCACACCCCCCTTTAAGTCTAGCTTTATGATGTTTATGTATGAAATATAGGTTTATATAGGGCCTAGAAACAAGTCTATGGTCACCCTTTACAATTATTCACTTCCAGAAAAGTGAGGAAAGAGGAAAACCCACATGGAGAAAATCCTCCCTCAAGAAAGGACAAGGCACAAAATTTGAAACAAGTCTTGAATAGGTCTTTATCTTCACTTGAATGGGCTGAATGAACTACTTCTTGTGAATTATTTGATGAATAAGCTTGTAGACTCCATTATCATGTGTTGGAGTGTAGAATCTACAAGAAGGAAGAGGAGAGGCTCCTTGTATCTCATCATATGATGAAGTAGGAGAATTATTTGAATGCTTATTTCTTCTCACAAAATCTGATATGAAAAAAAAATGAAATGGAAAAGATATCTGTGCATAGTCCTTCCCAAAGAGTACAAAAATTAAGACAATTTGTTACACAACCAGTTCCTTATATAGCTGCAAAATTGTGATGTGATTCACATGTCATTCTTCAAATCTGATGTAGCACCTTCCCAGATCTGATATGGGGATGAAACTACCGATATATCAGAAACATTAACATATGTAACAGAAATTACAAAGGATTCAGTGACTCCATGAGGATATAGGGATAGGCTAGGAAAAGTATGAGCAACTAGGAAAAATTGATGAGTGTAAAAAATTGAATGATGAATGGAATTGAGATCTGAACCATATGTGTTTAGAATAGATACAAAAATGTGTAATATCATTCCATTTATGACTAATATCATGGATAACAAACAAATTAAATATAGGAAAGACTTCAAACCATGCAATATAAGTAGCTCTGCATAAGAGACCAATGAGGAATCAACTAGTGAACTTGGGATTTGTATAGTCTTAGGAGTATTCAGAGGTATAGTAGATGGTATGGATGGTGGTATGAATGATATCATGACATGTATATCAGCCTTCAAACATTCTTCTAAATCAGAATTATGAATTCAAGAAGAGTTGCTTAAAGACAAGTCAGGATATAGTGAAGAATCACAATTATTGAGAGATGAATCTAGGAGACTGATAGGTGGATTATCAAAGAAAGGACCTTATATTTATGATTCTAATATATCAGAAAATGAATATATATCATATATGTGAGGAAATTATTTAACTCTAGTACTCAAGGCATAGTTTATATCACCTTGGAATTGCGCACTTTGACAGTGTTATAAGGAATCAGCAAGCTTCTCTAGCTCATATGAAACTTCGAAGTTGTGCTTCTCAAGATGTTGAGACATGATGTACATATTATTCTTGAAAAAATTATTTTCTGGATGAAGTCCCTTGCTGAAATAAGAACACTTGGATGTGCTCCCTTTCTTCTTGGCCTTCTTCATTGAATGTTCATCAGTAAGCTTCAAGCTATCATCTTTAATTTCTGACTTTGGCTTCTTCTCTTTCACAGTTTGCTTTTATTTTGATTTGGTATTCTTACTTGCTTGAACCATGAGAGCATGATCCTTTCCCTTGGAATATTTAAGAGGATCCATATCAATCAATTTATCTTTCTCCTTTTTTATTGAATCAAAGAAAGTACACAAAGAAGGAATTTTCCAATTAGAAACAACAATCCTAGTAGCATGAAAAGTAAACACAAAAACCAAGTATTCAGGAACCAATTTTGATAGAATGGAAAGGATTAATTGATCATATTTCTTCTCAATCCCACAATGCTTTATAATTAGAACACGTGACATGGATTTGGTGAAGAATCTCTCAATAGAATCGACACTGCTTGGACTCATTGAGAATAACTCAATCTTCAACTAATGTGCTCTTAAATCATCTTGAACTCCAAAGAGAGACTCAAGTTTGGTCCATACTTGGTTTGGAGTGGTCAACCCATCTATATGAAAGAGTATATTAGGGGAAATAGAGACAAAGAAACCCACAGGGTTCATCCAACCTATTATACCACTTAGCTTTCTCAACCACAGAATTTTGTTCATTTTCTGAAGCCATAGAAACTCTATAGAGTCCCTTATGTGTAATAAAATGTCAATTTTGGATTTCCATTTGTGATAGTTTAAGGGAGTCGGGATCATAGTTGAACAAGAACCCATACAGAGATGTTGATACACTCAAGAAGATACTCTCTACAACCTGCACAAATAAAACTAGGAGAAAATATTGTAAGCTTAAATCAATTTCCTCTTCAAAGAGGGATAGGAGACTAGACGCACTCTAATAGAGAGAACATAGAGCTCCTCAACTCTGTTGAACTTAAACAAACTTGCGCTCTGATACCATGCAAAAATAGAATCTCTAATTCTATGAGTAAATATTCTAATAAGAAGCACATGAAGTAGATCTTGCTACTAAGATAATTCTCACAAGCATACACAGGAAAAATAGAGAGAAGAATAGAGAATGAATCACATGAATGAAGAGATGAATATTGGAGTGTATCCTTTCATTGAATAATCATGAATAATAGTACATCCCT
Organism: Pseudotsuga menziesii; assembly: GCA_001517045.1. Lineage (NCBI taxonomy): Eukaryota > Viridiplantae > Streptophyta > Pinopsida > Pinales > Pinaceae > Pseudotsuga > Pseudotsuga menziesii. The sequence goes on along the minus strand of LPNX010533345.1, from coordinate 38,434 downwards.
CATAGGTAAAATCAAGTTTTATTGGAGACAACTCATCAAGCTTGGAAAGATAAGGCTTATTAAATATGATAAACCCCCATAGGTGGCTAAATCACTTCCCAAATCAGTCAAGGACCTCATGAATTAGAAAAAACATGAGTGAGTTGTTATGTATGATAGAAAAACATGCTAATCCTAGAATATAGAGAGAAAATCATGGAGGGTGGGTTGGCAACAAAAGATAGCAGTTTCCAAGTTGACTAGCTTTACCTTATCCACTAAAAAGCTGAAATAAAGCAATAAAAGACATAATCTGCAGGAAAACACGATTACTAATCCTGGAAGTTGATAAAGTGGATAGGATCAACCTAGAATCAGGATTAAAGTGCTCCTGGGGTATATATGGAAAGTGTTGACCATGTGGTGCAAGTGGATGCCAACTATCTAGGTTAGTGGGTACGAAATTACTCAAAAATTGATTAAATATGTTATCCTAAGTTATGAAATGGGTTTATTATATTCCCATATTTCTGAAAAAGGATCTACACGAACTGTGTCAATTGAAAAGAGAAAAGAACCAACACATCTGGAAAGAATTTCAAAGAAGAAAAGGAAAATAAGTAAACCAATACCTATTCATGCACTAACAATGGATGATGTGGAAAAAATTGGAGTAGAAACCATAAATGCAATTGAAGAAGCCATAGAGAGAGTGGCTACAAAAACTGGAATTAAAGAACTTGCAACTATGCAAGAAGAAATCGTGTTGAAGACTGAAGAAAATCCTACAGAAATAAAACATCTAATACTACATATTTGGGAAGAGAAGAAAAATACTGAGGAAACACACTCAGAAACTTATATGGGTAGTTGACAGACAAATCTGGCTACACAAACAAAGAGATAGAACCGCATCAACACGTGAAAAAATCATTTGTATCTCTGACTATTTTTCAAGAAATGCAAAAGATGGTAAGTCACAGTAATCTCATTATGTCATAATTGTCTGTGAATGAGCTACATGCACTGCATATATCTATTATGCGAGAAATTAGATGGAGACATGAGGTCACTACAGTTGAATGGTACAAAAGTCAAAATGAAAAGGAATTTCCACAAGAAGAATGTTCCAGACTTAAGACGAAATAAGAAAAGAGTACACAGGAAGTTTCAGAGTTAAAGCGGGAAGTAGAGAAAGAAATTGCCATAAGAAATCTATTGAAGCAAGAAGATGAAAAAGGACAACAATAAACTCTAAAGCTACAAAAATTCATGGAAGAAGTGTATGTTGTGCTTCCAGAAACTTAGACTGATGAAGATGGATCTCCACAAGGGAAATGCATGAAGATAGAAAAAGTGATCCAAGATATACAAGCTAATGTTGAAGAACATTCAAAAATAAGATAGCCCAAGACACCTCTAGAGATCAAGGAAGAAAGAGAAAGGAAGATGAAAAAATAAAATGTCATAATTGAAAATATCAAAACTCTAGAACCAATATGTACTGAGCCATATGAATAAAGTGCTCAAATGTGGGTATAGATGGTTGTTGATGAGTAGTAAATGAGCTAGCCCAAAAGTTACGAAAAGCATAAGAAACAGAGGAGAAGTTACGAGACAACTTAACCACCCTATCAATTACTCATAAAATGAACAAAATAAAATAATTCATAAACCAGCAATAGGAAGTAAGCAGTATCGGGGAAGAACAATCCAAATGAGTTAGCAAACTTGAACCCTTGCAAGAAGAAGTTGCTCAGATTATGGAATCCTTTTCAAACTTGCAAAGGGAAATAAAGGAAGTAGTCAAAGAATTCTCAAAAAAACTGAATTCATTCCTTAATGAACATGTAGAGCAGGACAATTTGGCCAAAGAAAGAGAAATGATAGAGAAGGTTGCTACTATAGGAGAAACTTTGCAGAAATTCCTAGCAACAATTCGATCAGCCGAAATATTTTCTACTTGATGTAGAAATATCTGTACACCCCATTTCCATTGATGTCAAAGGGGGGGAGAGAGAGAAATCCTAATGGCAAGGGGAGCAATGATAAGGGGAGTATGTAGGTAGAATAGATCTTATCCTTAGGGGGATCTTGTGTTTGTTGAAATCAATGAGAAAGGCGGAGATTGTTGATAGTATTGTCATTGATTTCAAACTTGTATTGTCACATGGCATAATCAAAATTAATGATAAGTGTTCAAACCGAGACTCCTATATGTATGATTCTTGTGTGTCTGACAAAAGAAAATAAATGTGTGTGAGATAAAATAAAATAAATATGTATGTGTGAAAATATGCAAATTGAAGTAACATATATATGAGCAAGTATTTACAACATTGGTCATGTTTGTGCATATAACAAGCCACAAAGAAGAATAATGAAAATGGCATATATGCACAAATACCATTTGTATGGGACTTACAAAAGAAGAGCATGAAATACAAACTTGTGTAAAAGTCCCACAAAGAAAACAGTATGTGGCACGAAGACTTATGAGGAAGAATATGAGATATGAACTTATGTGCAAAAGTCCCACAAGGAAGTTGGCATATGTGTGCCAAACCCCACAGAGCTGAATTGTGATAAGGGGCACGCCGACGAAGATAGTAACTTGTAGAAAACACAAACAAGTGGGGGCGTTATTCAAGGATAACGACCTTCAACAAGTGGGCACATTTCTTGAGTTGGAAAGAGTATAAATAAGCAAGAGATGGATGTGTTGAAGTAATATTGTAAAATAAACACTTGAAGATATTCTTATTTGAACAAGCTTTGTTTTCTTGGGGTATCAATGGTTTTTTTATCACAGAAAGAGTTTTATGCGGCGGATTCGGAGTGCACAAATCAAGAGATGATGAACAGAAATAAGAGCACTATATAGGAGAATATAGGTATTCAAGATCTGGAAAGTTTTTACTCAGTGAAAGATGCCGACCTCAAAGCTGCAGAAGTGACTAAGTTTGAAACACTAATCAGTATAAAGATGTGGATCGCAGTCCTTTTCGCACATCCTAGTTTTAGCAATTGATTGTCTTGACGCATATATTTAGAGGCAAGACTCAAATCAAAAGGATTACAACGGTTGCAGTTTTTAGTCAAGGTAATTTGAAGTTCTTTGTTATACATTCTTATTTCTATATCAGGGAGGTTAGACGGGGAAAGGTCAAGGGAGTTAGAACTTCCTTCCAGTATTTGCTGATAAAACTTCTCAGGGAGAATGGAGGGGGCAAGGAACAGTGAGTTGTAGCTTCCTTCCAGCCGCAGCTGGTAAAACAAATTCAAGGGGTTAGAGCCTCCTTCCAGTTGGTGCTGGTAAATATAATTAGGTGTTGGAACTTCCTTCTAGTTAGAGATGGAAAATATAATTTGGAAGTGGGTGATTCCCTTCAATCGAAGTTGAAGAAACCATTGGAGGTTGTAGTTATCCACAGGTTGGTTCCCGGTTGCTATAAGTCACATTTTGTGTAGTCAGATAGACATCTATTCAGGTCGGTGCATGAAGTTCGTGAGTTGGTGCTCGTACAGATTGAATTTGTTGGAGGTTGGTGCATGTAACCAACATATTACTTACTTGAGGATCAGTTTGTTACCTGAAATGAGTTGGTGCTCATGTTTGGAAATTGCATTCTCCCACTGATGTAATAAATTCATTTTATCTATAAATATACATATAATTATTCTTCAGTCTTTGTGCACAATTGTGCTTATTTCTATTGAAAAGTATTGATTGGTGACAATTGTTTAATTGTGAAATAATTTGATATATGCGCTCATATTGACACCCCTCATCCCTCATAGTATAAGATAAATCCAACAATTCCGACTAAGGAATTAAGGTTGTAATCTACTATGGGTTTTGGATGCTATAAAATACAGAAATAGTGTATTGTGAATGGTGAAGTTAATAGAATTATATAGAGAGAGGTGCAACTCTCTATTAGGTTGTCTTTCTCGGTGGGTAATAGTGTATATTGTGTAAATGTGCCACCGCTATTCTTATATTTTACATTCTATTAGTATTTATTTTCTTACATAGATTTATCATACTCTTCAATCATAAAGAACAATGTATATTAGTACTAAAAAAATATTGATGATAATCTTTCCAATGAATATAAAATTGTCATTTTTTTTCTAATAGTATTTATTTTCTCAATAAGGAGTTTCTTAAGTACTAATGTATATTGTATAAATGTGACATCATATTAGTATTTATTTTTTTACATAGATTTTTCATTTACTTGCAATCATAAGAAAAAAAAACATACAAATTAATACAAAAGAATATTAATAATAAATAATTACAATAAAAATAAAAATGTTCATATTTTTCATTTTATATCACCATAACTTTGTTTGGATAAAAAATTATGGTATAGAGAACAAGTTTACAATGGATTTTCCAATCACCACTATCGAAAGAATTACAAAGAAAAATTGTGCACATGAGGAATTGTATGGATTCTAATGAAAAAGATGGAGATATATTTTCAATGATTATATATTCCATATTGCTTTAAATAAGTTTAAAAATTTCTAGTAGGTTTTTTTAATAATAGGCTTTTAGGAGATCATATTCAAGAATGAATAAACCATTTTCTATTTATGTGTTCTTTGTTATTATGAACAATCTACTTATTTTACTACTCTATTTTAATCATTTTATTCAATTTCTCTTCATTCAGATATATTTTTATTTTTCTTTTAAAAGTGGTAATCTTGTCTTCAATTTCCCAGATCATGATTATTAAAATCTTTAAGGTTGAATCACATTTTCTAGAAATATTCTTTATGAATGATTATTAAAAAATTTCATCGTGATTTATGTTTTACAAAAATATTATTAAAAATTTCAAAAAATTCTAGTTAAAATTTTGATATCTGTAGACTTCAGATATATATAATCACTAAAATTTGATTTCATTTGTAAAATTAAAGAAGCAATATCTATTTGTAAAACTTGAGAAGCATTGTATGTATGTAGGTAAGATCCACCAAAACTCTGATATATAATTCTAGATAGTTCATAAACATATCCCTTTGTAAAATTTAAGAAGCAATGTATGTGAAAGTGCTTATGAAATCAATGATCTATGTGTGTGCACACTTGTACTTACTTTTGGTTGATGGCTTATAAAAAAATCAATGAACCCATTTGACAGGGTATTCATTTATTACATCCATATAAGTTTTCCAATTATTAAAATTTGAATATATGTGTATGTGGTTTATGCACTGTAATAGAAGTTAATAGAAAATATGGAATGATGGATTTGTACACATGAAATAGGAAAACTCACAAACAAACTTCAATAGCACAAAAATGGATATAATAAGCATGTATTGAAGGAAAAACATATTAAATAACATATGAATGTATTTTAACCTGAGAAAATGCAGCTGGAGACTTAATTTAATAAACTTAGTTATTTGTTTAAAACCAAAATAAAATGTTTTCCAAATACATACATATCCTATAAACTTTAGAAAATAGTAATATAAAGTTTATAGAATTAGTAAAATAGAGCTTGGACAAAAGTTGAAAATACTTTATCATTAAAATTTATAAAACAAATAACAATATAAAAATTGTTTTGTTTTAGATGATATAGTTATATAAAATATTAAATTTAACTTTTTATTTCTTTTATAATATCTTAAATGATATAGTTATAAAATATTAAATTTAACTTTAATTTTTAATAATAAAATCCAGTTTTATACCTTATTTAACAAGGCTAGATCGTAGCATATACCTGAGCACATTAGGTTTGGATTATTTTCCAACTAATCGAACTAGTTCATGTCGTTACTGTTGATTGTGGTATTGCAAGTTTTCAATCCGTGAAGAAAATAAAATGGGAAGTTTATTAAACTAGAAAATAGAGTGAAGAAAGTAAAATCGAATAATGAAAATACACCAAATACCATATCAGAATATGCCATTACAGAAAGGGAAAAAAACAGTTGATGCGTCAGTATGTGCAATTTCACGGCTTCATTGTGATCTTCAAGAGGCATTTTTGCAATCATAAGACCAAATTAGCTGACTTTTTTACTATTGCATCATTCAAAGCCTGAAATATGGTGGGATTCATTACTGATACATCGTGGCTTTGGATTCATTATTAAAATATTAAAAAGAAGTAAAAATGGTTTTGTAAAAAAATATAATTATATTTGCTTCTTATTTAAAAATCTATTTTAAAAAGTGAAAATTTATTAAAAATGAAAAGATTAGCATTACTTCATTATAAAGATAAATTAAATAAAAACTGTTAAACTTGTCAAATTTTTAAACCACTTCTCTTGACATTTCTATCTGAATGTTTAAACCATGAGTTGCTTAGTCAATGGAATTAGTATCCAGCCTACGTGGATAGACTTCTTCATCTACCAAACATTTATATGATCTCTTTGGAGTTGATTTTAAAAGGAGGACAAATGTGGAAACATATGGCCATTGACAACTCTTCGAGCTTACGGATAGATCAAGGGACAAGAGAGCACCGTTACCCTGAGCTCAGCTCGGCAAGTTATATTAACAAAACCTAGGATTTTAGGCCTTTCTTTTTGTGTATTGATTTTTGGCATAATAATTTAAGACAGCTATCTTGTCAGCATTTATTTAAAAATGTTTTATTTGATGAGATAGCATAGCATTGCGTGGCCATCCTAATGTCTACTTGTCTTACTATCTGGTTACCTGCTTAGTTTTTGCATGCAACATAGCTGGCAATATCTATTTCTCCCACTATCTGCATGCCTACTTGGTGGAGCTGGAGCACTCCAGCAGAGCATAGGCAGTAAAATCTGTTCAAAGCATAGACAAGAGAATCAGTTCAAAGCACAGAAAACAGAATCGGTTCAAAGAAAAATGTTTATAAGAATCATTATGACCAGAAATTTCTCAAAGAAAAAGTGTTCTTGATAACCAGAAATTCCTTCTTAAAAGTAAAAAAAACAAATTAAAACAAACCGATGGCTTCCATGATAGAAATGTAAAAGTACAATGCAAGCTAGGAATGACAGGCGAATATAAGTCCATCATACTAGTAAGCCAGATATAAGATCGTCACGAAAGTAATCAAAAGCCCACTGGATTAAGATGGTTACCTGGATTGTAAAATGTGTTGTCTATTCACAAATTTGGTCAAGAATTTGGGAGTTTGTGTTGGTTAAATATACAACGTCTATGAATTGATGATGCATTTTATCTTAGAATTTCAAAAACAGGAATTGTTCAGGAAAAAATCATTGCGAAAGAGTTCCATTATCCCTGCATCATTCTATTTTAATTGTGGTTTGAAAGGGTGGGGTACATTTTTGGTCTTTCCTGCAATGTTCCTTAGCAATGGGAAAATTTAAAATCTCAAGTTGTAAGGATTAAGGCACTCATGGGAGAAGGCTCAAGAGGAGGGAGCAACGGTGGTGGTGGGAGGGAGCAGCCCTAGAGGGAGACTAAGGAAAAGGAGGTAGCAGGGGGTTTGAACAATCCATCCACGGCTAGATTTTATGTTTTATTTATGTATTTATTCACTCACATAGTTTGTTTTCCTGGTTGTTATGATGTATTAAGCTTAGTGGTTTTGATATTACAGATGCGTACAAGTACATATTTCCTAATTGTTATGATCTATTTAGAGTATGCAGTTTCATTGTTGGTTTTGAGATTGCAAATGGGTACAAGCACATAGAGCTATGGAAGGATATTGCAAAAGAATAAGGATAGATTTTGAAATATTTTATATTAAGGCCATTTGAAATTCTTTTATTTTCTAAACTAAAAATAGTATTGTTTTGTTATCCAACTTTTTGTACCATAAGTTGGGTTACCTGAGGAGCCGCCAGTTGATAGACTTGTTCAAAGTCTGATTTTAGTGTATCAATTAATTCGTCTGCTTGTCTAGCCAATATTGGCTAGTCACCTTTTTATTTGAATAATTTTGACCATGGCCCCATGGGGTTTGTAATAAAATGTGCTAGTAGGATATTTTTGAGTGGTTCGGTCTCCTGAGACGTAGAATTTCAAATAGGGTATTCCGGGGAGTTTTTTTCCACTGACAATTATGCTTTGCCTTCAGCCGAGTATAATTGACGAGGTTTTCTCCCGCTTCCTCCAAAGCTGGAATGCCCGATGTTGAATTCTGAGCCTTAGGGGGTTATTAGAGCCCAACTGAGTGTTATAAGCCTACTAGACATTATTTAAATAGATCATGGTCATGTCCTAAGTCATCTGGACACAAAAAAAAAAAAATTGAAAATTTTTTTCGAACAGTGAAAAATTATTTTTTAATTTTTTAATTTTTAATTACTTTTTCTAAGTTTTTTGGGTTAATTTTTCCATTAATTAAATGGAAAAAACCAGTTTGTGGTAAATAAGTCATATGGACTCCAAATTCAGTGATTCAAGGCTCTAACCTTAAGCCAAAAATCATTCTTGATCAACCAGCCAATCAGAACCAACTTTCAGATCAGCAATCGGACACATAATGCCTTTTTCCTCAAAAAAGTCAATTTTGAGGATAAAAATGATTTTATTAAAAAATGATTATTTTGGAGAAAATTAAAACTCTCCAAATTAATCCAAATTCAATGAAATAAAAGGATAAATGACATCTCATAGAGCAATTATGATGATTGGAGTTATCATAACTCAGCCTCAGTCATCATTAAGAGAGCAATTAATTTATTATCAGTTATCAGACATGTCATCTCCAGCTAAAGATGAGATGGAGAGCTCTCATTGGTCTAGTGATTTGATCGAGGTGAAGACTGAAGCTTACACCATCAGTAGGCTTCCCAGACCTAACAAAGTAGGTTTCCAGTAGTGCACACATTCTCGGGGGTAGAGTGGTTAAAAAAAAATAGGATGCCTGGATCAATTCAGGAGTTTTAAGGTGTGGTCGAGGAATGGATTGATTCTCTCTAATTCCTAACCTATTGATTCTATTTGTCGCGTAATGACTATATTCACTAAATCTTGATTAATATATTTACCCACCTATACATTCTCTCTAGGAAAGCCAGACCTACTAGCCAATAGATATCTTTTTCGTACAAGGCCAGTCGTGCTTACAAGGCCAGTTAATCCATCATTAAAGCCATAAATTCCTTTTTTTAGAAGGCCTATTTACATTTGTATGTAGATTTGAAGCAGAGACAAAAGGATTACCTTACTTAGAGAAAAAGATGATTTCGTATGAGCTTGACTTCACCCACTCCCCTGGCATGTCAAGCTGACTGATGCATATGAAACTACTTATTAGCCTCCTATCCCTTTGCTTGCACCATGGTTGAGAAGCTCTAAAGCAATTGTAGGCACAACCACATGAAGGAGGTTAGATTGTAGATAAGTGATAAAGGCGGTGCATGACGTGAAAACGGTGTAGAAGATTTGAGGTATTGTTAGCTGAAAGCGGTGAATAAGCTTGAGAAAGGCTATGCATGAAGTGCATAGGGATCCTGCAGGTGTCAGAGGTAGCAAAATCAATATCTCATTCAATGTTTTCATTCAATACTCGGCATAGATCATAAATCATTCAATAAAAATTCAATGTTTTCATTCAATGCTTGGCGTAGAAACCCAAAAATGCTGCCGGCGCCTAGGCAACAAGAGAAACCCAGAAGGCATGGCATGAAATCATAAATTTTGAATTTAGAAACTTTTAAAGTGTTTCATATTTTCAATGGAGAGATTAACTATGTAGAATAGCCATCGCAGAACATAATCCTTATACACACAAAACCTAATAAGCATTATTTTCGTTGTCAATCGGCTACATGGTGGAATTTTTCATTTCCTCAAACGCTTCCAGGAAACACTTGCCCAACAATTGTGTGTCCACTTAATATTTGTGTGCGTGAACGTGCAACGAGTGCCTGCATCAACAAATTCCAGTCATATAAAACCGGGTAAGAGAAATGTAGGGAGCGCTTTGGTTTCCATGCAAGAAAAACACAGGTGGGAGAAATCTAAGTGGCCATCGTATATTCAAAAGAACCAGGAGAAACAACAATTCTCTAGCCAGCAACAACAATAATCATAGCAACAACAATTATAGCAGCGCAGTGGCACTTCACATATCGAGAAATGCAGGTCTCATGCAACAGTCAGTTTAATATCTTGGCACTTTGCCCAATTTGATATGTTTGGCCAGAATGAATTAATTACTAACACCATGGTTGTCTAATCTGGATAGCAAATTTGGAATATTAATTGCGATCTCGAAATCTGAAATATTAAAAGAGGTATTGTTTACGAGGAGCATTATAGCAGCATTGTGCCGGGTTTTGGGGCACAGGAACCCAAGACAACATCATCTATCTAGACCAATGATAAGCTTAAAAACTAGACATTTAAAAAACTAAAAAAATAAAAAAAATAATGAAATAATGCAAAGCCTTAATCTAACTTCTATGTTTTTTTAAAATTACTACAAATTGTTCCAAATAATCCGCCTAAACGATTCATATAAATCCCCTTGTCAAGAATATAATAAAACGTACTCCCTTTATAATATTTATTTAAAAATTATAACTATAATTTCATCCATTCGTATTCTTTACACCTACCTTTGCTATATAATATAGACTCATAAAATATAGAGAATATAGAATAAGTTTTCGTTTATATCCATTCGTATTCATTACACCTACCTTTACTATATAATATAGACTCATAAAATATAGAGAATATAGAATAGGTTTTCTTTTATATTTTAGTTAAAATTTTAACGTTATTTTATATTATATTATATAATATATTTACCCCACCCCATAATTAATTGATAAGGTCGGTCACATACCCCATAATTAATTGATAAGGTCGGTCACATATTCCGATATAATATGGACTTTTATATATTGTGTAATTTCAATTAGTCAAAAAGAGGACTATAGAATAAGTTTTTGTTTAGATTTTTAATGGTACGGATAACTTTTGGTTAAAAATATTTTTTACATTTAAAAAAATAAGTTAAGTTAGTAATATTATATATTTAATTGTATGAAAAGTAGTGAAGTGTTTTATAACTTAGTGTGAAGTAGATATTGTTAATTTAATGTTGGTGTGGCAATTATAATCTATATCACAAAAAATAACATGTCACTCTATAAAAAATAAATAAAACCAGTATATCTATTAAGCACCTACCAAAGTTTAAAATGGATATATGATTGCTAACAACATTTTTCATGTTTGCATGAAAAAAAAATTCAAAACTAAAAATAAACTACTAATATTTTTAAAAAGATATATATAGAGGTTAATCACCACCATCATTATCATAATTATTTATTATTATTAATTATGTTATTTTACTTAATAATAAATTTAAAATAATTTAATATGAGTTTTCTAAATTTAATTTCTAACTTAATATGCTATCATAAAGTTTTACTTTAAAAACATTAATAACATATTTTAATTAATTAAGTGATTTATGTTATAAAATAAATAAATTTATAACCATCTATCTGAGAATATGAGCATTGATGATGAAAACCACTTTCTTTTAAAATGTCCTACTTACATCCACTTTAGATCGCAAATTCAAAACTTTTGTTATAATACAAACTTATTAACCTTATAACCTATCGAAACTAAAAATCAAACTTTTTAAGTATATAGATAACTTTTAAAGAAAATCAAATAATTCCTTAATAAAATTGAAAAAAAAAATTAACCTTAACTTCAATAAATATTAACACCATATATAAAAATTAATAATAATAAATCACAAAGTTATTAATTTATTTTCATATATAAAAAATAATAATAATAAATCACAAAATTATTAATTTATTTACACTATTTTATAAACATTTCAGTGGTCTATATATGTATATGCGCTTAGTGAGATTAACTCAATGGATACACAATGCATTTTAATATGCCACGGTTTAGAACTCATCTCTGAAAATATATATATCAAAATTATAATAGTGTAAATAAATTAATAAAATTGTTCTCTAACATTTCTAGGTCGTGTATACAAGATAATTTATTATCATATACTCTATCATATTCACAAAAAAAATCGTCATAGCATCTCAAATGTGGTCCTAAACTCCGTGACAAATAAAATAAAATTAGGTTACCTTTTGTCATTATATTTGGAGTTATTTGTCAAATAAAATTAGGTACCTTGCTTTCATGACACTTCTAATAGGACGAATAAGACAGCTCGTAAAGAAAGTCTATTCATGGTTGAAAGCTAAGAAAGGCTCCACTTCTCACCTAAAATTTTCTTTAATCAAGTGGCCCACCATAAATCTTATCAAGTTTATACTGAATCCAAATGTATACTTTATATAATTATATTTATTTTAAGCAAGTGGTCCATTGTAAACTATATCTAGATTACATAGTTTACATTTATATGGTTTAGATTTAAATATTTTAAAAGTTAAAGTGAATTGAGATGTATGTAATTTATATGCATTATAAATTTATATTTTTATTAAAAAGCTTAAATTTAATAAGTTACTTAAATGAAGATTCCATATGTATTATAAATATATATTTTTATACTTACTTAAATTTTAATATATGTGTTAGACATTTGTAAAAGTCAATATATAAATATATATTTTATTAGATATTTTATAAAAAATATAAATTAATATGATAACTTTGGTTATATTTTAATGTTTATAATATTAATATGATTAATAATTTAATATCATTTATTCCTAACTTTATCATATGGGTGGAATTATTATGTAGAGTGCATTTTCTAGCACAAAGAGAAATTATCATCTCCATGATCATTATTATTTTCACCAAACGAAGTATTATTAGTCCCTTTCATAGGTTAGCAGGGACTCTTGTAATCGGTTTGTTGTCGTTTTAAATATTTTTCACTCAAATCAATACATGTTGTAGTCTTTTAACCAAAGTTTAAATGGACAAACACATAAAACATGTTGTTATTTATGAGAAAACTTTATTTTGACCATTCAAAAACGAGGAACCGTCCTTTAGTTGAATAAGACATTTCGACGTCTTGTTTGGCCTCATATCAAGGCAAGGGCAAATTTTCATTTCTAAAACTATGGTTTTTGAAATGTAACTTTTGTGTTTGTACTTCTTTGGGAGTAATGCTACCAATATTGTTAGCATTAATTCAACACATTAAATGCTTAACTTCACTGTGTGTGATTGACATTATACTTCTAGTTTTATTTGGGTTACTAATAGTTCTGCTCGATTTGATTTGCATAGCACCATCCTTATGCTATGACCTCCTCGCCGCCCTTATGTTACCGTCCTTATGCTATCATCGCCCCATCGCTTTGCTTCCCGTTGTTCTCATGGTTGTTTAGTAGTTCTTTTTCAATTGTTGCATTTGTACAATTTCTTCATGCAGATGAGGCAGCTGAAAATTTCTTCTTGCAGGGTGTCAATGTTAGCAAAATTCAGGTCAGTATGATTTGTTGCTTAATGTTAGCAAAATTCAGGTCAATATGATTTGTTTCTCAATTAGAACAGTTTATAGACTAAACTCTCAATGGATCATAACATTTAAACTATCAATGAATTAGTAAAGGATAATCTATCTGGTTATTTTCTTATCTTTTATTCTATTACTAATTTTCTTGCCTCCTTTCTCCCTAGCTTGGGATTTCTCATTCGTCCAACTTATCTTGCGGCAAGGGAGAGAGTGGAAGATCTCGCTCGTCTGTCGACGAAGGACCTGCCTTCCTATCATCTATGGAAGTAGGGGAAAGGGTGTAAGAGCATATCTCAGAGAGAAACATCCTGAAATGGGAGTGAAGCCACTTGTCCTTGCTCTCAGAAGCCTCCTTCAGACCTCATTGGTCCAACTGTTTAACCTTCAGATTTAAATTATCCCCTGTCTGTGTAACACGTCTTAAAATGGAAGTGAAGCACATTCTTCCCTTTTCCTAGAAGTGATGCTGCCAATCGATTGCAGGTGATGATCACTCGATGTCGGGTGCTTTTGGCCAAATGCCTTTTGCCAATTCCACCGAGAACAGAAGGAATAATCCTTCCTCTCCTCTTACTTAGAATTATTGGGATGTGGCAGGTCCCTTTGAGAGATTGAACAAGACCAGTGGGCTATGAGATAAGCTTTTGACCAGCTCTGTGATTTTACTTAAGAACTCTTACCAACTACCATGTTCACCTCTAGATACTACTACCACCTGCCTTACTTCTTACAGCATCAGACAAATTAAGGGAAAGGCTTCACATAGATCATTGGTGCACAAGTGTTTGGACTTCTCACTAAGGACGGACCAACTGTCTGTGGAGGTGAAGGTGTGATAAAGAGGAAGGTCGAGCAAAGCGAGATGAAAGCTGATTGTTTTGGCTGGCTAGTTGGTTAACAAAAAATGGAATGGTTGGGTGGGGGGCATTCTTCCTATCTAGAATGAAGGTCTTGCTCTTTCTCCTATTGTATACACTACACTAATTGTTCATATATTAGGCCAGTGAGGGAGGAGTGGTTTTGACCCCGACCATCGAACCATAACCAAGCAGGAAATAGGTTGGTTGAAAAAGAAAAAATGGATAGCGAGGCGAGTTGGCCGTATAGAAGAGATCTCATTAGCTGGTTCTGATCTCGATATATAAACTAATCGTATCTCCTATCCTACCTGATTGATGAAGCCCTTTCTCGTCCCTTCCCCAATGCGATAAACCATGAAGACCAAAAGAAGAGCAATAACAGATCCATCATCAACACTGCAAAGGCTATGATACATGACCAGAGTCTGCCTATGTTCCTTTGGGGAAAGGCATGTAACATAGCAGTGTATATGCAGAATAGGAGTGAGACCAGAGATAGGGCATCTCATAATTTTTGGTTGTCCAGTCTACATTCACGTGCGGGTGGAGAAGAGGAAAACGTAGGAGCCCTACATAACCCAGATTGTTACATATAGCTCTTCGCAGGCGTAAATAGAGTTCTAAGAGTGACTCCTTCCAGAGTTATTTCATCTGGTAACAAAATCCCGCCCCTTACCCGAGTTCACTAAAAAGGTGCTACCCAACATTTTAAGGACTTCAACGGCTGTAAGGGAAGTTATCTAACATTATAAGGTAGCAGTAAAGGATGATACCCAACACTTAAAGTACTTACATCTAGATGTGATCTCTCTTATGGGCATTGGATTACTACCAAGATTTTTCTAGTTTCCCTTAGCTTTAAACAAAAAATAGGGTGTCAACGGGCCATAGGGGAAGCTCTACGAAAATTATCCTACACGATAATCTACAATCAAATCTAGTGAGATAGCCATTTATTCAAAAATAAAGATAAGCTTAGTTGGCCAGCTAGGGAGTATGAAAAGGAAAGAGCAGAGGTTCAACCAAGAGTCGAGATAGGACTAAGCAAAGATACAATTGTGTGTGAACTCCTTCACTGGCAAACAATATATTCTGTCGACTACCTGAAAGCAACAACTAGAGTAGAGATGACAATAACTATAACAAAGGTTGCAACACAACAGAAAGAAGCAGAGCCCTTTATCTGGAAATTGATAATACTTAATCAAATCCATTCAATATTTTGGTGGACATGAATTATGTATGACATTAGTTCCTGTTCATCACAAAGAATAGGATTGGAATAAAAAATCAATTCATCCGCGGTGAGAGTACCAAAGGGGGATTACCTTCATTTGCGGGGAATTGCTTCTTTTATTATTGGGTGACCTACTCCCCGTGCTTATCACCCCATAAATACTTCTCATTTCCAAAAATGTTCCATTGCGAGGATTATAATTCCTTATTGACAGACATGGCAGGATCAGGGTGGCAACCTGCAAATAAATCTTAAATTGTTGAGCAATATCGAGTTGGCAACCTGCTTGAAAATCATAAATAATATGCTTTACCATGAGTATGGATTCTGAAGTCTTGTCGTTCATACTAAATATGATACTATGCTTTCCATATACTACAAGCCTAGAAACAACTCTTGTAGCATCCTTTCTCCACGTTTATAATATGTATTCATTGTATTGAATGCGTGGCATACAAATGGGTGCATGCAAATATAGTTGTTGAACGCGGTTCTTCCAAAATGATAGGCTTGAAACAACTCTTGTAGCATCCTTTCTCCACGTTTATAATATGTATTCATTGTATTGAATGCGTGGCATACAAATGGGTGCATGCAAATATAGTTGTTGAACGCGGTTCTTCCAAAATGATAGCTTTTGACATGTACATGTTTAGGGTTGTGTGCTAATGGTTCTTTCTTTGGTAAACATTATGTTAATTGATGCTTTCAATTTCTAGTGGAAAATACTTTTCATTATGGTATACTGGTATACGTGGAGCTTACAACTTTTGCATTTTATGTTGGGTGCTACGTGCAATTTTAGTTTGCTTCAATGGTTGACGCACAGTGGGAGAAATCTAGGTGGGTATAGCATATGAGAGAATTTGTCATGTTTGCTTCAGTGGCTAATGCATGGCGGGAGAATATGGGCAACCAATCATTGTGTAATATTGGCTTGAATGCCTTTTTATATGCAACTTACGAGGATATCAACATTTACAATTTGTACGTGCATGTTTGTTTGAACCAACTCAATCAAGGGATGAAATGCTTTGTGCCATCATCAAAACCCTCTAAGGTAAGGATCAAGTTTCTCATTGTTCTTGTTTACTTTAATACATTGGCAATTCTCATCTAAATATTGTATGGTGGTGCTATTCAACGTAGGCTCGTTGGCTTAAATTTCCTTTCGATCATGATCCCTGCGTCGAAAATTATGAAACCACATATATTTCAATAGAGATGATGTGCAAAAATCCTTGCATGCAAATACAACCTAAATTCTGTGGTCATTATGCAAGTAAAGCTTAAATTTGCAAATTTATATATAACCAAAATTTTTGATGAAGTGTGTGAGAAGTTTAGAAAAACAAAATATGATGATGATGTCATTCATGTGTGTAGATTCTAGAAAGAAGTTTTCATAATTCCCTATCATTTTGACAAGATAAAATATTAGAAATATAAGTAGTATACCAAATATTATAAAATTGTTGTTTAGTGTAGGTGTATCCATTGGAAAACCAAAGCAATTTAGAAAAATAACTTTAATACCGAACACTACCGATAGATCTGATATTGAATAGTTTATAATTTAAAAAAATAGCTCTTCATCCTATCCATTTGTGAGACTAACGATAAATGCATCTCAATCATATATTTAAGCATTGATGACTTAGTACTTAAATGACTTATTACTAGATCTGGCTTTTATAACTTTTGGTCGTCTTATAAATGATTTTGTTTTTTATATACGATGAAGTGATTTTTGATAACTGGAACGCTCTCCTACCTCAGTCCTGCCTATTTACAGGAAGCTTATCAAGGCGGGTTTAAGATTATGGGTATACAAGTATGAATTCTTCTGCACCGGTGAATGATTTTTTGTAGTAATCACCATACTATGGAAGCATATAAACTTTGGAACTGAAGTTCATGAGCGTTGTTGTTGGACTTCAGTAAATACGGAGTATAACGAACTAAATAAATGTTTTGTAGTGGTGACATTGATGGGCGAGTTCCTGTAACTTCAACACGGTATAGCTTAAATGCCCTTGGACTTCAAATAAAAGAAGAATGGTGTGCTTGGTATAACAACCAGCAGTTAAATACAAGTCTTTGTCTAACTGATCTAATTTGCCGGTAAGAATGGCGTGCTTGGTTATGATGGAGTTACATTTCTGACAGTCCGGGGAGCAGGGCATCAGGTGCCAATGTACAAACCTGAAAGTGCCCTCGTAGTGTTCAATCATTTCATCAGAGACTCACCTCTACCCAAATCAAGATCTAGCACATGAGGGGTTTCTTCTAGTTTTGATCACACTTTTGATTAGAATTTCTCCTCCTTCTATCTAATGGCAATCTAGGGATTCATCCACGTTACTTTCTTTTTATGAATGGGATTATTAGCGTCATTTTCTTATGGGAGTTTCCTGGTTTATTTTCCACGGAGTTTGTTTCCTCCTTTCGTCTCAAAATCATGTACAATAATTTGATACTTCGAAGCTTAAGCTTCTCTAAACTTTGAATGTAGAGGTTATTGTTGGGAAATTGAGATACTTAACATTGTGAAAAAGGTAAAGCTAGTTCAATATATAAGTCTACATTATATATCATTTTAACTCTAACTTAGGTTAAGATATCAAAAGAACGTAAGGAAAAGTTGGGTAAGAGCCATGAAAATAAAAAGTTATTACTAATTTTATTTGACAAAGAAATGTTTTTATAAAAAAAATTGAAGGATATGATATGGAGCATATATCATATCCAAGGGTATGAATTTGCAGTCTTTTATCCAAGTACTAGCGTAGTTGGCGGTAATAAATGTCAACCCTTGAGCCTATGTGTCAAGCTCGCAGGTAAGTGTTGACCCCGCTATCAAGAAGATAATGTTTTCTAGCAATGCACCTAATTATTTAAATGTGATAATACCAACAAACAAAGAAGGGGCATGTTATCACTAGGTGCTAAGTAAGCCTCCTCCTCATAACCCCCACGATGCCATTAAATTAGTATGCTAACTAACCTACCAACATATAAGTTAAAGGTTGACTTAACTTATGGCACCAACAAGCTAATAAATCTAGGTTCTTTTACTATTCATTTTTCATATATTTTCTTAAACAACTTCTATATTTTCTTTTGAAACAAGTTTTTTTTTCTTTTGTTTATATTTGATATTTTCCTAGAACCAACACCCTTTGCTTACAATTCCTGTTCTGGAATGGTTTTGAGACAGGCCCTATTTTCTGTTCTAGAATTCCCACCAAATGGATGCTCTTCCATTCAAATTGAATATGGCAACTCTTGCGTTCATGTTTCCTGAATAATCATGCACTTGAAAGTATTTATTTATCCCAAGAAGCCAAGCTTCAGCTTCTTGTCCAGTCTTTACCTCACCATCAAATGTAAGAGGTTTAGCTTTCCTAAATTCATCTTGAGAGCGATCCCTATGGTGCCTTCTTCTTTTCTTATGAGGAGAGGAACTTGTATCCCCACTGGATACTTCAGAATCAGATGATCCACTAGAAGTCCTTCTCCTTCTCTTAGTGCTGCTCTTACTGCCTTCTGGCCTTGATGTACCCTATCCAGAATCTATCTTTTTTTGTAAATCTGTCAAACTCTACAATATGGCAGCATTCAACTGATGCTGCTCTTCCTAGGCTTTAACCAAGCTTCTCATGGTGGCTGCAACCTCGGACGGTGTCCCCTAGAATCTCCTCCCATTAGACTCTATGTCATCATTTCCATTACAGACATTTTCTCCCATGGCATCTTCTGCTCGCTTGTAAGAATCCCGAGCATCATACCCATCATGGGTTTTCATGACTAAACCACCTCTAGCTTTACCACACTGCTCTTTCTAGAGTACTACCTTTGGAAGTTATCTAAAGTTCTACAAATGTGTTCGTAGCAAGCTGTTAGATGCATAATATTAATATAAATGAAAATTACTTACCTTTTCTTCTGGAAATTCATAAAACAACAATTATGCTAAAACACTGAATTCTTTCTATTTCATATTCAGCTCTGTGACTATGGATAGTCTCCTGAAATCTATTGAAAACCGACTGAAGACAGTCGAAAAGTGCTCAAAAAACTACTGAGAAATTCTTCTAAAAAACCCAAAGTTTCCTTCTCTTCATTGGGTCTCTTCTGCACAAATTTTCCGGCGTTTCGGCGGGCAAATCGCCAAACTTTCGATCTGCATTGGTGACGCGAAGGACTGTTCACCTATTTCCTTCCACTGTATCGAATCCGCATCCAACTCTCCAAACCTGATCGATGATGAAACCAGCCTATGCGCTGCATCGGCGGTCGGGTGTCTTGTGCATCGGGTGTCTAGTCATCTTGGCTTCCGCAATGGCAGCCCATAAACCTTCTATGTCTTCCGCGACTATAAGCGTATCTCGAAAGGGCTAACCCTCTGCACATCGGTGATCCAAGTCACTATACGTCCTATCGTTGCGGCGATCCAGACGGAAACTTACCTCCTCTGTGTCGGCAATCGGCTACGCTATTGCGTCGAACGATTAGTCTTCTAGGCAGCTGCAACAGCGGATTCTCAAACCTTTAACGTACCCGATTGGCTATCCGATCCTCAATAACTTTTTGACGACCTTCTACTTAAACAAAATTTTCAAATTTTCTTCTCATCGGTTGTCGGAAGTACTAATCTCTGCGGCATCAGCGGTTGAAGCCTCTATCCGTTAGAATGATAGTTCACTGGTCAGCCGCAACAGCGGGCATTCAATCCACTAACTTCAGCCATTGTATCTCATTGGCAACTAAATTAACTAGGTGTCGGCAATCTTTTCCACTAACCATCGCCAATGGCCGACGACTCCAGGACTTAGAGAAATTTTCAAAATTTTCCCTTTAGTCTTCCTTTTCGCTACTTGATCGGCTCAATCCTCTTCTTTTCGTCGGAAAAATAGTTCCATCAGCAGGTGCAATGGTGGCCCACCATCTTCGATCTTCTTTTGATCGACGGCCCAATCCACTAATGCTTTCCGATCAGTGAACTGATTTTGACCGGCATCGACAGTCAAAGCCTTTCCCTGTCGAAAGACTAGTGCTCTAGGCTTCCGAAACAGCGGGCGCATGAACCACTAACTTCTGCCAATCCAAACAGATAATTTTCACCGATGTATTGGCTCAGACTTCTTCTAAATTTCGCCGATCAAACCGCCTAACTCCTCCGATGCTTATTGGCACCTCGAACAACTAAGTTTTGCCGACATATTGGCAACCTTCTGTTGATTCCCTCCGCAACTGTGGCTCCGGATTCCATTGTTTTCCGTCGATGATTTCAACACTTAAACCAAATTTCAAAACTTTCCTACTGTCAGCAATCGGAACCACTAACACTACTGTATCGGCGTTTTAGTCCCTATGGCAGTCGCAACGGCGGACTGACAAACCGTTAAATTCTTCCGCAGTGTCGGCGAACCCAACATCTATTTTCCGCCGACGGATGTCGAACACTTAGAAAATTTTCCACAATTTTCCTTCCAACTGTCCTCCGTCGGGTGTGCTTCCGCCTAGCTCTCCGCTGCATCGGAAGTCCTTCCCACTAAGTGTTCCGATGAACCGACATTTCAGACACTTAGACAACAAATTTTTTTTTTGAATTTCCCAGTCATTCACCGATTTCTCCTGGGCAGAAGGCAACATGCCTCTGCCAACTGGTCTTTCATGGCCCATAGAGGCCCATGCTGTAACCTTTAAGCTCTGATACCACACTGTAATGTCCCCGACCCTCCGACCAATGAAGAGGACGCTATTATGGCGTTAACCATCCTGGAAACCAGCCCCATGAATATGTATGTACATAAAATGCTGAAACAGAATGCTTTGAACTAGAACATGCGTACATGATTATTTATCATACACAGCGGAAGCAAAATTCATTCATACAAGCATTCAACATGTTCATCATATTCATTAACAGTAATATGATTGCAGAAGTAAAATAGACAAGATTACTTATCTCATAAAAAACTCATTCCGCAACCAGCTACGTCGCTGCAACGTTCCACCCAACCATAGGCTAGCTTGCTCCTAAATCTCTCAGCAATGCTGCCACCCCCGAGCTGGGTATGATTCCCCAAGGAATAATGAACAAGCAGGCCTACACATAGCCAAGGGTACACCAAAACACAACCAAGCCAACACAGTTGGGTTTATCAAGCCATCAACAAGACAGCCAAGCCAATATGGTCAGCTTTATCAGGCCATCAAGGAGTTGGGAAAGGCTAAATGCTAAGCTGGTGAGCCCATTACAGAGCTAGGAACACCTACACCAAAACTATCCTGACTTCTAAGACACCCACACACACCCAACACAAGGAATCAATCCCTTCTCTGCTACACAGTCCCTCAGGCCCTGACTTCCCTTCCAGTGCTATTCAACGGTTGTGGAGAAAAAAGCCAGCCCTCTAGCTCTGTCTGCGTGGTTTCCAAACACACCAGGTTTATCAAGCAAACCAAGCCCCCATCCCTGCTCCCAACACAGTCCGAAGACCAACCACTGCATACACGCAATCACATAAGTGATTCACAGCTTGGTTAAGGAAAACAAATCCTGAGTCATTCTTGGCCCTATTGTGGCCAAAACAACTCCAAAACAACCTACAACAGTCCCCAAAATGTATTAGCAACACAGTTCACAATGTGGGGAAAACAACAGTCCGTCCTGGACAACGAAGCCACTGGGGAAAACTTACACAGACCACACTGGGGAAGAAAATACAGACTCCCAACTTGTGCATGAGGGAAATTTACATCAGACCTTTGGAATTCGGATGGAAGACATGCTAGATACCACTCTGTGGGAACATGAATGACATCTGAACTACTCCCCCCCTCCTAGCTGCGTGAGACCAACCGAAAAAGAAGCTTGTGCGTGGTAATTCTCAGACTACCATCCCCGCATGAGGATGAACAGACAAGGGAAAGAATGGTGTAGTGGAGAGAGTGGAATGAGGGGCGTAGTCATTCTTCTGCCCATCGTGAGGTTCAATCCGATGGTGGAGTGTGCATGTGGGCAAGGACTAACAGTCCTGCCGCACTCCACTCCCAGCCATAACTACCTCAACTACTCAGAAAAACATTAAAGTGGTAGTTAGATAAGACAAGGAAAGATGGGCAAATCAAACAGGGTGGTGACACATGGATTTTCCTCCCCCATAGCCCATAGTTTGACATTCCGCACTCTTATCCTTATGAGAA
This sequence comes from Pseudotsuga menziesii, assembly GCA_001517045.1. Classification (NCBI taxonomy): domain Eukaryota; kingdom Viridiplantae; phylum Streptophyta; class Pinopsida; order Pinales; family Pinaceae; genus Pseudotsuga; species Pseudotsuga menziesii. The sequence continues at coordinate 15,683 of LPNX010533345.1, read as the reverse complement.
TCATGCCATTTTCATCATGGTTGCAGTGAGCATAGCTGGTTGGGTTTATTTAATTAAAGATGTATATTTACATGATTACAAAATTTAATATGTATACCGCATGCCCCGATATACCATCGGTGACAATTTCAATCTGAAACATAGCATAACCAATCGATGGTGGGGCCTTGGCCTTTAGCTCCGCAACATGATTATTTACAATATATACATCATATACATCTAATTCAACGGGGTCAAAACCGAGGTGTTACAAGATAATTTTTTATCAGCTTGTCTGTTTACCTTATTTTTCTCTCTTTTTTTTCCTGTACGTGGGTTTAGCTTTCACAGTCATGTATACATGCAGGTTTTCCTAGAATAGTCGTGTATGTACGCAATTTTACTATGAACAGTCATGTATGCCTTGATTTTTTGCTTTATTGGGAGGATTAAGTGTTGTTGGGTGATTTTATATGATTGATGAGTCTTCTTGGATGCTTCTGGAGTTTGTATCCACGCTCTATTTCTGACCAGAGACTCCTTTTAATTTGATTTTTAAAAATGTTCTTGTCATTCATTTTCTACTTTTTTGTTTTGAGATTAGTGAATTAGGTCTCTTTTACCTTGGTGCTTTGCTTGGCTGTTGTTTGTGAGTGGTTGCAAAGTCTGAGGGTTGTAGAGTCATCTATTTTGCTTTTATATCTCATTTAGTTCAAAAATACAAAAATATTTTGCTTTTTGCATAGTTATGCATTGCTTGCATTTTGCATTAGCATCATACTTGCATTAGGTTTGCTTGGTGAATCTTAGTCAAATTTTCATATAGGAATGACTGCATATACATTTGAAGGAAATTTTTTTGCATTTCACGTAGTAGCATACCCTATTTTTCATTCTACACAGTGCATTTGCATTGATTGTTAGGTGTGCATTTTACTTCTTGTTGCATCATAACTTCATTATTTGCACATCCATTTACCCTTTGAGTAATACAGCCAATTAAAATCAACTCATAATAAAATGAATTACACTCTTTTCTTTTCTAGGGTGCATCAACAAGATTAGGTTTTAGGGTATTGGAATAGTTCATTGTAAGTTAACTCTCCAAGACCACTAAACAAAACAATTAGGTGGCTGTCCAGGTGAGAGTGTGAAACCCTTGATATAATTAGTGTTTCTCAGGATCCTCCTCTTACACAGGAGTTAAGCATGAGGCAGTGTGAGAAATTATGATTGGGATGACCCATGACTGTGATTGATTAGCACCGAATATATTTTCAGGATTGTATTCGTATATAGGGGCCTTTGAGGTATTGGTTGGTGCACCCCTGGGGTACCAGTTGTGCTTTGAGGCTTTTGGCTTTGTTACCCTGTCCATACAGCCAATCCTGCCTGAGCATTGGTTATATTGAGGTGACCTTAGTTTCCTTACCTAGGTTATCGAGGGGGTATTTGTAGAGGTTATTCTATAGGTGTCCTGGCCAGGTAGGGGTCGGACAACACAGTCGCTATATGCATTGAAGCTAAGAGCCACTATAATTGGTTACGAACCTCCACTTGTTGTGTATGGGAGTCTCAAGCCTATCTTAGGTGAGACATACCTACTTTATTCGGGAGCTCACATATCCTACCCTTGGTTTGCTTGTGATTTGGCTTTACATTTTTTAGGTGTATGCTCTATGCACGCTAGTTTTCCTAGGGTTGCGTAATTAGATTAAGTCTTTTATTTTTACTAAGTCATTGTGGATTTAGGTGCGACACCCCATCGTTCTCGTCGTTCAGCAGAACTTCTGCCTTCCACATCTCCTCCTCCTTTGGGAGAGAGAACCAGACAGTCCGAGCGGACTGCTTCTCCCTTTGATTCACACACCATGGGAGATCATGAGGATGAGATTCCAGAGATGTCCTCCCCACCTCACGAGGTAGGGGAGGATGATCCCACTAGCACATATGATCCACCACATGAACAACCATCATGATTTGGTTATGATCCCTCATTCACGGGTCATCAGTATTGGTTTTTGGGTGACGAGACTCACTATCAACCCACAAGAACTAGTAATGTTAGATATGGCATGCCTGATATCCCTGAGTCCAATATAGCACATCATGCCAATTCGGAAGTTGACCCTGCCACTATGCTTGGGGGCACTTCCACTCCTTTCCACGCGGAGAGGTTTGGGGGCACTAGTCACATTGCACTTTCCATCCCTGTGGTGGAGGTATGTTCACATGCTCCTCCCAGGCCTAGTGTTAGTAACCCTATTCAGATACTAGGACCGAGACGTGTGAACATTAGGAACACCACTTACATTCCTTCACATGTCCCATCATCTTTGAACCCCATTCCTTCGAATTATTTTTTAACGACCCATCCTCCCCCTAATTTTTGTCCTGCGACTGCTAACACTATAGTATCACAAATCCAAGTGCCTCCTGTTGTGTCAGTAGGTCATGTACCTATTTCTAGATCGTCTCATGGTCTAGCTCATGAAGCTCCCCATATACCTAACTATGGACCATCTCATAGAAAATCCCATGGAACACCTTATGGAGCTTCCCATGCACATTCTTATGGACTGCAGTACGGACAAAACTATCAACTGTGTGGGTATGGGAATCAACAACCCGCTTAATCTTCCAATTATGGATTTGTAGCACCTCATAATCAAAGTACTCCGCATCACAATGCTTCCATGTAGCCCTTCATGGGTCAACTCGGAGGAGGTTATTACCCCACTAGCCAAGGCCATGGTATTTATTGTTACAACTAATTTTACCACACATGGTAAATCACACATTTATGGCCTTCCATGTCCCTCTGCAGACTCTTTGGACCCCATGGACCATTTTTGTATCTTTGATGTTTCCAAGATCATCCCTAAAAACACCTGTTATTTGCTATATGCGACTTTTAAACCATTTCTCGCATATACACGTGGATATAACCCTTAAACCTGCGTACATCGGGATGTGTGCAAAAGGCCAAATATTTTGGAGTTTTCCTTGATGTGGATCTGAGTCACTTATCTCTTGGCCTTCCATATGCCTTGAGATCACTTGGACTTGACCTTCCATTACCCCATTGAAGCACTATATAAGGAACCCTTTGGATACATTGAACGAGAGGAATTGAAGAGCAAAAAAACTATAGTCCATTGTTGCCGTAGCTTTCTTATACTTGAGTCTGCATCCCTTTATCCCTTGGAGCACTTGGTGTTCTTCCCAAGCTTGCCTTTGCTTGTAAGCTTGCTATCGAGAGATGGAGGGTTGAAGTGGTGGAGGCCCAGGTGGAGGACTCAGTTTCTCTGGTTCGTAGACGTGTCGACAGAGGTTGTCATTCTTGTAATCTCTGATTTATATTAATAGAAATATCTTTTCATGTCCAATGATGTGCATTTAAATGAATATTGAATCCATGAATGCCTTTAATTGCTTATACATTATTGATTATATGCTAGAGTAGGTCTAACACCATTATATAGCATGATTGTCTTGTTTGCTGATTGTTGAGAGAGCAAATTGTTAACATAAGCGGGATTGGAAAAGCTCAACGGGGATCTACATCAACCATCCAGAATAAGGTATGTTTCGAGATCCTTTGGTGTTAGATGTTTTATTTCTCTTGCATATTGGGAAGGGATTGATTTCTGCGGTTACTCTATCTGTTGTGGTACACCCCAAGCCATAGGGAGTTTTCTCCATAACAGAATTGGTGACCATACTAGGAGTTCCTAGTCATTTCCTTTGGGGGTTTTGTTTGCATTTAATGTTCTTGAATTGCTATGATTTCTCTATTTCTGAGTTGGGTCTAGGGGAATGTTTTCCTAGTAGTGTCTTATAGGAGTAAATTTTGTCTTAGCTTGTCTGCTTACCTTCTTTTTATCTCTTTTTCTTCCTGTACGCAGGTTTTGCCTTCACAGTCATGTGTACATGCGGGTTTTCCTAGAATAACCACGTATATACGCAGATTTACTGCAAACAGTCATGTATGCCCTGATTTTTGCCTTTTTGGGAAAGATTAAGCATTGACGGGTGAGTTTTGATGATTGTTGAGTCTTCTTGGATGCTTCTGGAGTTTGTATACACCCTTGTTTCTTACCAGAGAAACGTTTTAGTTTAAATTTTTGAAAATGTTCTTGTCATTTCATTTTCTATTTTTGTTTTCGGATTAGTGCATTAGGTCTCTTTTACCTTGGTGCTTTGCTTAGGTGTTGTCTGGTAGTGCTTGCAGAGTCTGAGGGTTTGTTGGCCCGATTTTCTGAATCTAGGCCAATAAGGAGGTTTTGTCCACACAATCAGCTTAAAGCAGCGTCCGGTGTGTTTGAATTAACAAAACCTCGCAGGTTGTGGTCCTGCTACTAGCTAGTTTATCTCTTAGGAGAACTTAAAACTAGCAAAATCTAACCTATTCCAATATTTATTTTTACCTAAATAATTATATTAAACTATCTAAACTGTCCTATGGTTGCTTTCTTAGGGAAAGACTTTGATTTTTGGAAGTTTTTTTGAATATAAGACGTATACAGAGTATGCAAATTAATTTAACAGTTGTTAATTAAACTACTTCAAAAAATAAAATTTAATCTAAACTATTCTATTTAACCCTATCTCAGCTGAGACCAAATTTAAGATTATATTAACTATTAATCAATAAAGATGAACAGAAAGACTAAAGTATAATTTAAACAGACACATTTAAATTATAACGAATAAGTCACTCTGCTATATGACAATAGAGTTGAAACATAGTCTGTAAACACAGTTAATTTCAATTGTCTGATATTAATTAATAATTAATTATCAAGGCAGCTATTTGAATTTAAGATAATGCCTATTTAAAAGTCACTGTCAACATACAAATAAAATTTTAAATAGACAGAAAATTATATCATTACAACTTAGGTTTATAGTAAAAATACTAATAAACAACATCATAATGAAATATTCGTTCAAATACTAACTTGAGCTGATAAAGTGAAAGATATAATTGAACATCAGTATGTCACAGCACACTGAGTTAATATAAAGACAGAAGATAACAAGCTAAAATATATATATATATAAATCCAAAAAAAAACAAAATACCAGTAACAGTATCTGTCTGCAGATGTCCAGTAGCATTCACATCAAAGGTTCAACTCCGAGTATGAGATAATACCAGTAATAGGATATATTTCAAATAAGTTTTCTTCCAACACTCCATCCCCGAGTTCATCAAAACTCTTCACTTATATACTACTAAGATTCAGTTTTCCCTATTAATGTTGCATGCAACATTATAGGCATTATCTAACTAAAAAGGGCATCTAATTACACCTATTACTATAAACAGAAATCGACTAGCCTGAGTCGAGGCACTTCAAAAAATTCTTGCCCATTGACAAAACTCCAGCTCATCACCAAATAGCCACATCTCCATGTCAACGTATAACCATGTCCTGAATTTCTGGAAAATGGTGGTGATAAATCCTCCTGCATTGAATTCAAATGAAGCATCTTATTAAAACCAATTTAACACATAGATAACAGAAATAACTTGTAATTTTAAATGCATGCCTGTTAAATCTCCAATTTTACAGGCATGCAAAACTAGAACGATCATTACCTATTTTTTGGCAACATAGGAAATGAGAAAATCATCAAGTTTCACTATGAAGATCGACTACTCTTCAAGCTTCTGCTAGTTTATCCTTTAACCTGATAATTTTAATGTTTTTCTTTTCAATTCGTTCAAGTAGCAGCTGGTTAGTACTTATGATTGATTTCTTGGATTTTTTGTATTGATTCTTCTTAGCGCTCATCTTTTTTCATCTATCAATCCACTCCAGCAACTCTTTTCTAAAGGTTTTGTTTTCTTCTTCTAATAATGCTGTGCTGGATAGACAATGCTTGAGTTTTCCTTTAAACTCTATAATTTTATCTTGGTAAACATTACCTAATACCTGCTGCAGAGTTTCATCCTCTTTGGTTACCTGAGGAGAATGAGGACTGTCACAATGTTGATTGTATGATGGTTCAGGATCTGCAACGTTTGTGTTTGTTTCTGGTTGATTGCCCTTAGCCTCGTCTGATTATGCATCACTTCCCTGTGCGATAGCAGAATTACCTACATCCATTGTATTAGGGACAGAAGATGGGATGTCATCCTCAATATCTACAACTGCAGGTTTAGTAGCTGTAGGCTTAGAAGCCTGTTGATCAACCTTATAACCTGAAATCGAATGGATACTATGCATGCTCCTTGTGACTCTTCGTGAAAACGATAGATTTTCAAAACCAAGCCCTTCCTTGTCACAACAAATCTGAGCCAAATGATCTAATCTATGCATAGATTCTTTGTTACATTCATCAGGTTTATTTGCTTCATATGAATTTTTACATTCAACATTATTATCAATTTCACCTTTGGCTAATCCTTCTTTTATTTTTGCAGGGTTGCTATCATTCTTACCAGATAAGGGTTTATCCAAGACTTCCCTAGAATTGTAGGGAACTGAATCCCTGTCGTCATTCTCATTAATCCCATTGTTTATGGGCATGCTTACGTCCTCGAATCCCTTGACTTCTGAACTATTAAACCCAGGATTTATGACCTTTCGTTTCCTACGAGTTCGTGGGGATGGATTAGGCCAATACTGCATCGGCCCCAATTGACAGTCGACTAAAAACTTATCCCAAGACTCGCCCTTGGCAGATAATTGAAATTGCAATATAGTTTTTATCAACCCGTGGTGACAAGAACTACTGTCAGGGTTACTAAAATTTCTAACAGCCTGTGACATTTTCTTAAGACTTTGCCATAGATAGAAAGGCAAATTAAGCTTGTAACCCTTTACTGCTAACAACAATCGTAAATGGTATAAGTGCAAATGAGAGTACCGTCCAAAACAAGACACGTACCTTACTAATATTTCGTAGTAAACTCTCCATTCGGGCTTCAAACATTTTACAGGGATGCCTATCTTCAGCTTCGTATCATCCGGCAAGGGCATTAACAGAGCCAAGCATTTTTTCTTATTGACCATGGTGCCCTTAAACCAGCGTTCTCCAAACTGTGGGAGCTTAGTGGCTTCTGCAATCTTATCCTCATTGATAACGAACTCAAAACCCCCAATTTGCACCTTGTCATCTTCAAAATTCATGGCGAACAGCTTAGTAATCTCCACATGGTGACCATCAAAACTCCTAAGGAAATGTCCCCACCCCATTTTCTCGAATTTCTTGGCAACTTCCTGGTTAGCTTCTATAAGTTCAGACCCCGAAATCTCAAAACGATTCAAAGGAGACATGGTTTCTTCTGCACTTTCCTGGATTCGACATGAAATGAATGGAGAAGTGAACATAGAGGGAATAGGTATCCACACATATGACATGATGGATAGATTTCGTATGCTTCAAATATAACGGAGATACAATCTCTGAACCTGCCATTTTAGCCGGATTTTAGGCAGTGATAGGTGTTGCAACTTCATATTTTATCATGATTCATGCCAGTTTATCTATGCTTAACCACGACTGTTATTAATAACCACTAAATTGGCGAACCAGAGATATGGTGATTGATAGATCATCATTTCAACCATTGATTATGGACAGTGGCTAATAATTAACAGGTACATCGGCGTAAATTGAAATGACTATCAGCATTTAACACTGTCAATACAATACCTCCACATGCTCACAACTGTCGACTTTGTCAAGAGGTGTAAGCCACGTTCTCATACCAGCTCATAAATCCAAATGATAATTGTTTATTAACTTGACAAATGGCTCATTGTACACTCAACTAATCTTAACAGTCATCTCCATTTAATTATGTTACGTGGTGTCATGCAAGATAATAAAATCACGCTCTAATGTTTAACAAGGCTTTGATAAAATAGCTAGACTTAATATCTATGCTATGTATGTACAAGACTAAGTTTTAATCCCTTCCAAACATCCTATCGATACATATCTAACATTAGATAGGATATTTAAATGATAAACTATCATAAGTGAAACTTTCCCATACAAACATCATTTATCCATTAACTATGATATTTACAAAAGGTCGTAGTATGGTATTACATATGATATCAATTTTGAAAGTCACTCTTAGTTTTATGGCTTAGGACTAGTAATACCTTACTCAACACAAAATGTGTTTTATCAATTTTCTCTTGGCACATTATTTCAAATTCCTTAAGTCACATAAATTTATCTTAATGATTTTAATAAACTCATGAAAATTTATGAAACTACTGACAGTTGTTAAAGGCCAAGTTTATGAGCAAGTTTCCTCCAGCTCCAGAATCATTATATCACTTTCCTTTGATTGAGAGTGCCTTCAAAATCAATGATTTTGAAGGTGCTCTTTCATAATTTTGAATTGATAAATCACATGAAGAGCTGATCTCTCTTCATTTTATTAAGAAATGAAGAGGTTGTTGCTGGCTCCCAACAAATGGCGACGACCTGGGTGAACCAGTTATCTCTGCTTAAATAAAATGATAAAAATGAAATCTTAAAACCTGTTAAAAATAATCAAAAATCCTTTATCCATATTAAACCATTATTTACTCATATTCATAAGTATAAATCAGAAATATTCCATTTTTTAAAACAGAAATTTGATTAGGGATAAACTTACAAATATCTTAGCCGAAACAAGCACTTCTTAGTAAAGATGACCTGTACCATCAGCATAGAGTACTGCTCCACTGAAAACTTTCTAGAATCTGTTCCATAGCATAATAATTTTCTTTTTTCTTGCTTTTGCTTTTCTTTTAAAACAATAATTCTTCCTGAAGACTACTATCTGGGTTTGGTATCCCAATGTGATAGTATCATTCACGAGAGTTGTCTGAAATAAGCAAGTCGGCTCGTGATGAGACCTCCTGTCTTTTAATTTTTTAAAATCAAAAGCCATCACCCTGGTGATCAGAAATGAAGTTATTCCAGACAACACTGATGATCATGATTAGGCCGGATCATTACTGAGACCTTCTATTCTTCAGACAAAAGTTACGTTTTTATTGCAATTTTCATTTTTAATATTTTATAAAATGAGAGATCATTACCCAGCGTGGTAACCAAACGGCAATGTCAGTCATTAATATCACCAAAAAACGAATCAGCTGGCTCGTGATGAGACCCCTTATCTTTTGATTTCAAAACCAAAAGCCATTACTAGTTTCCTAATAATGTCATACCAGTGATATTTGTTATTCTGATCGGACCGGCTCATTACTGAGACCTTTCGTCTCTCACTTTAGCTTTTAATTAACGGGAACAGATGCTAGACAGTTCTCAAATGATAAAAATGTTTCTAAGACTGATGATAGAGATCTGTAAAGATTTTTCAAAAGTACAAGCTTCGAAAAAGGCATTTAATAAGCTATCCCCATTTTAAGAAAATAACAAGATGAAGAAAAATCTGAGAAACACTTATAAATAGAAACAATGAAGGTCTTTTACAGATTCAAGAAATTTTGATCATCCTGAACAAATTTTAAAAGATTTCAGTCTAATATCATAATTCTTCAGGCTGATGAGTAAACTGATCTTATTTATTTACATTAATTATAGCTGCTAATTACATATTTCTGACTAAATGACTGGTTATATACACAAATTTTAACAATCTAAAATATTTGACTTCAACAGCAAATTGATTAATTTAACAGTCTGCTAGTTTATATACAGAAAGACAAATTTATTTACAAACAGTAAGTAGATATGTACAGTTTTAGACAGAAAACTATCAACAAAAATATTTTTTAAGAATCAGTCCATTCACAGGGAATGTTTCGGACTGTCCTTCAAGTGTTTGCAATCGAAAGGTACTTGGACCTATTTTTTCAGAAATAACAAAGGGACCTAACCACAGTTTCTGAAATTTAGTATGATTACCCTTATCTTCGTGAGCTTTATCCCATTTTAAAACCAGGTCTCCTACCTGCAACTCTCGATCAAAACTAAAATATTGGTCAAACCACGATTTTACAATCTGTTGATGTTTATTAAAGTGTTGTTTTGACTTTTCCCTGTCTTCTTCTAATTTTAACAACGCATTAATTATTTTTTCCATTGCTGGGCACTCTTCTTCCTGAACAGACTGAGCTAACTGTAACGAAGGTAAGAACAAATTTGGTGGAAGGATAGCTTCAGTCCCATATACTAAAAAAAATGGTGAGTTACCTATTGCAGCTTTAGGAGTTACTCTATCTGCCCACAGAGCATTGACCAATTCTGTATGCCAGTTCCGATGGTGAACTAAAACAGTTCTTTTAAGAATTTTCAATAAATTTTTATTTGTTGATTCAGCTAAACCATTCCCATGAGGATGGTAATTAGCTGAATATCTGACTCTTATTCCCTTCTCTAAAGCAAACTGAGTTAACTCAATTGATGAAAAATATGATGCATTATCGAAAACGAGAGAATCAGGAATACCAAATCTTGTTATGATAAAGAATTCCAAAAATAGTATAACCTGATTGGTATTCACAACTTTTAATGGTGCAGCTTCAGCCCAACGGGTGAAATAATTAGTTGCAGTTATTATATATTTGTGTTGCATTGATGAGGGAGGGTTTATTGGACCTACTATATCGATACCCCATTGCTGAAAGGGTCTTTCGACTGAAACAGGTTGTAAAGGGAAAGCAGATTTTTTCACCTTTCCTACAGCAAGTTGACACTCTTGACACTTTCTGATGAAGGTATAGGAATCACGAAACAAGGTAGGCCAATAATAACCAGCCCTGAGAATTTTGTGAGCAGTGGTCTCACCACCAAAATGACCTCCTGCTGGTCCAGAATGTAATTCTTTCAGAATTATTTCTGTTTCATCTTTATCTAAACATCGAAGGTATACTCCGTCTAAATTTCTCCGAAAAAGGATATTATCGATTAATAAGTATGGAGCAGACTTCAATCTAAGTGCTCTTTTCTTTTTCGGTTCTAAGTAATCAGGGGCAGTCCCTGTTTCCAACAGTAACCGTATGTCTGTGTACCAGAAATCTTGAGGTGGTGGATAAAAATAAATTTCCCTGGTAAGTAAAGCTTCATCAATGACAGTTTCAGCTTTATCATCAGGCAAGTGAGCCGCTTCAGCAGATAATTTACATAGCCCTTGACCTTTGATTATCGTTGAAGGTTTGATTTCTAAGTCATATTCTTGAAGAGCTGTCATCCAAGGTGCCCTCTTTTCTCCTAAATCTTTCTGCACCAACAAGTTTCTGACTGAAGAATAAGGGACAATTATTTTTGTTTTAGATTTTAGCAAGTAAGGATGAAAATGTTTTACAGCTTTAAAAACTGCAAAGGATTGTTTATCAACTTCATGATAATTGAGTTCAGCCCCTTTAAAATTTGAACTCATGAAAGAAATTGGGACTTCATTATTTTGCTGATTTAATTGGGTTAACACTGCTGCATATGAAATATCAGAAGCAAAGGTGTACAATATGAAATCTTTATTAAAATCTGGACTTAGAAGACTAGGAGCTTCTGAAATGGCTTCTAAAATTTTCTGAAATGATTCTTTTTCAATTTGTCCCCAATTAAACACAGTATCCTTTTTAATCATTTTCTGCAAAGGACGAATAATCTCGGAAAAACTAGGAATGAATCTTCTAACAAAATTAATTTTTCCTAAGAACGACTGCATTCCTTTCTTGCTAGCAGGATAGGTAATCTTTGAAATGGCTTGTGTTCTTTCGGGATCAATCATGATTCCGTGTTTCGAGACTACACATCCCAATAAGATACCTTCTGAAACAACAAATATTGTCTTTTTAGGATTTAAAGATATTCCAAATTTTCTACATCGTTCAAATACTTTTCTAAGATGATTAAGATGATCAGGCCGATGTTTAGAGTATACAGTAACATCATCTAAATAGGCAACGATTGAATGATTGGTTAAGCCTCTAAAAGAAATATCCATTGCTCGTTGAAATGTTGCTCCCGCGTTGATTAACCCAAAGGGCATCTTGCGGTAGGCATACGTTCCCCATGGAGTTCTAAAAGCTGTTTTCAATTGATCATCTAGGGAGACCAATATTTGGTTGTACCCTAAGAAACCGTCAAGGAGAGACAGTATCTTAGACCCAGACACCTTCTGAAGAATTTGTTCCATGGGAGGAACAGGGTAATTATCCTTTTCAGAAGCTTTATTCAAATTTCTAAAATCCACACATAATATAATATCCCCATTTTTCTTCCTAACTGGAACTAAGTTTGCTACCCATTGAGTGTGTCTGATAGGGAAAATAATCTTGGCAGCTAACAATTTATTCAGTTCCTTTTTTATTGTTGGTTCTAATGATGGGTGATATTTTCTTAACTTCTGCTGAAAGGGTTTTGATTCTTGTTTAATTGGAATTATATGTTGCATGACTTGAGTATTGAATGTTTTTAGGTCATCATATGTCCATGCAAATATATCTTTAAACTCCTTAAACAATTTTATGAAAGCTGTTTTTTCTGTAGGATTACAATCTATTCCTAGATTTATAGTTTGGGGATTTGATTCTGTTCCCAAATTGATGGTTTCATATTTCATCCGAGAGCTGTTTGTTTTACAATTAGGGATAGACTTAAACTTATCCTACAGATCAAAAAACTTTTCTAATCTTAATACTGAATTGGGAACTGGTTTTACCTGTTCGAAAGATTTTTCAACTGAACAGAAATCATTTATTACCGAAAAATCCCACAGATTGTCATCATGAGTGACTGCATCTATTGCTGAATCTTTAAAGATATCCTCGTTTGTTAGAAAATTCAGTACCTGCGTATCATTGTCAAACACACGCCAATTAAAAATATTATCAGGTATGGAGGGCCTAAAAATCAATTCAACAGAGAAGAAATCTGGTGTAAGATTTTCTGAAGGAATTAACTTAGATGCTACATTTGCCAACAAATCTGCTTCTTGATTTTGACTTCTAGGAACAGAATTTATGTTAAATGCATCAAAATGTACAATAAGATTCCATACCTCTTTCTGATAACTCTGTAAATGTTTAGATAAATAGTGAATGGAATTACGAACCTGTCTAACAATGATCTCGGAATCGCCATAAACAATTATCTCTTTGATGCCCAAATCAATTTCCTTTTTTAAACCTTGTATTAAAGCTTCATATTCGACTGTATTATTTGTATAACTAAATTCCATTCTACAAGCTATACAGGTTTTATTACCTTGAGGATCTACCAGTAAGCAACCAGCTCCTGCTCCTTCTTTAGATTTTGCACCATCGAAATATAAAGTCCAAATAGAACTATGTACAATCACCTTACTTTCTATGATATTTACAATATTTACATCACTGACGGTTTCTTTGAGTGAACAGTTAGGAGAAACAGATGTTACATTACAAATTTCAGATTGCTGATTATTTTCAGAAAGAGTAGAATTTTCAGCTTTGAAATTACCAAATCCTAATTCAATCATGTAATTTCCCATGATAGAATCAGAAATAAAACAGGTTCACTAGGATCATGCAGTTCTGTAACAGTATGTTTCATATACCGTTCTCTATATATTTTAATCTGATTTGACTTTCCGTTCTTAGGTAACCATAATGTTGACCAATCAGTGGCAAAGAAACCATTCAGCTGTTGGGACCAATCCCTACTTAAGAACAGTCCATATGCATCTGGAATATCAGCAACAACAATGTCTATGATTTGATAAACCGAAGGATTACAAGCAATCCTAACTAAGACATCTTTCATCTCTCCAACAACTTTTACATTTGTCCTATCTAATTGAGTTATTTGTGAATTAGATGGAACAAATTTTCCATTCAATTTCTTACATACAGATAAAGGCATAACATTAGAGGATGCTCCTGAATCTACCATGCAGTTATGGACATTCCTATTGAAAATTTCAAAGGTAAGTAAGAATGGAGGTGTAGTTGACTTAGAATTCTTACCTATCAGTGAAACTTTGTCGGCTGTTGCTTTTCCTTTTTCAGTTGCTATTGGATCATTGTTAGAACTATTTGTAGCAACATTTTGTTTTGCATTAGGAACAATTGAACTTACTGCAGGATTTATAATATGACTATTAGGCATTGGGTAGATTTGAAGAAGATCGTACATACTGACGTTTGCACGTGTCTTCTTTAAATCTTCGATTATATCATATTGTAAATCCAATTTTGGAGCATTTTGAAAGGTTTGAGTACCCTTAGTAGGCTGAGTTTGCTTGCCAGATTGGGTTTGTTTGTTCGGTTGTGAGTTATTGTTGTCAGTATTTGTAGTAGAGCTTGAAGCACCAGGAGTGTTTGCAAATGCTTTACTACGAGTATTATATGCATGTTGTCCTGAAGGTGGATTTCTACTCTCATGTTCTTTCACAAAACTATCCCAGAAATGACCCTTAACTTTTTGAGGTTCTTCTGATTCTTCATCATTTTCTGATTCCTCTTCTTCGTTTTCATTCATCTCTTGACTAGGAGTTTCAGACAAAGATAGAACAACTCGAATTGTATTAAAGATTTCTTCATTAGCAGCTATGTTAGGGGGTGTATTCTTATTATTCGTGTTCAGGTTTTGTCTAAACTGATTTCTGAAGTAACCCCTAGAAGGAGAAGCTTCGGAATTAGTCTTTTTTAACCCTATAACTTCATTAGTTAATGTTCGAATAGCGTTTTGTAGTTGTTCTACATCGAATGATTTATCTTTATCTGAACTAGGTTTTTATGTTTTCCTTCGAGGAAAAGAATCAGATTTCCCACTTCTATCTGGTTCATAAGACATGAAATCCTTTTCTACTTTAATGGCTTCCTCAAATGTTTCTATTAGTGTTGTTTTTCCAGCTCTCTTTACAAACATTCTGGAATTCCTAGGTAAGGATGACGTATAATTTTCAATAATTATGTCTTCCAGAGGTTGGGAAGCAACTGGAATTTTATTTTTCAAAGTTAGAAACCTTTGAATGAAATCTTTGATTCTTTCTTTAGGCTCCATTTTAATTCTAGATAACTCTAGAGCTAAAAGAGCGGGTGTTTTATCCTCCCCAAATTTATCGAGAAAAGCTTTATTAAATTCCTCCCAATTTGTGATAGACCCTTGTACTAATGAAAAGTACCAGGTAGAAGCTCTTCCTTCAAAGGTTAGAGGAAACAATCGACAAACTACATCTTCATGCTGAACGTTCAAAGTTTGAACAGCCAACATGAATTTGTCAATATGCACCTCTGCAGGTTCTTTGTCATCTGGATTAAACTTAGGAAGAATTTTATCTGAGTGTTTCGGCAATGGATGCTGTACCCCAGGAACTGCTATAGCGGCTGCCCTTAACCAAGGGAGCTATGGATTGGGTGGATTAGGTGGAGGATTACCACCTCCTCCTACATTTCCTGCCATTGGACTTCCTTGAGAGCTAGAAGAACTTCCTGAATTGGAAGGTCTTGGACTATCAAGTGGTGACTCAGGAGGAGAAGGTGGCTGATTAGAACCACCTCCTACAATTAGTCTTCTAGCAATATTGGTTTTTGCAATCTGTCTTTGATGTATTTCAACCTGATGATGGGGAGTACTACCAGTTATCTCCAAATCTTGCGTAACTATGGTCAATTGTGGATTATGTCGTTGTTCATTAGAGAGAATTTGAGGTCAAAAATGGGCCTCAAAAGGACCAAAATGTACTATAAAAATCAACCAATTACATTCTAGTAGATGACATCATCCCC
>LPNX010533321.1:187743-315693 GCA_001517045.1 Pseudotsuga menziesii | reverse complement strand
CTCGGTCATCCCACACTTCCCCCTCAGGTAAGACTAGCTCCGGGTCATTTCAGAAGTCTGCCCCCTCATAGGCATAATCCTCCACCATAAGTAGTTGGTTTCTTAACCAACGAAAAAACCCAGAACTGTAAGTGACTTTAGGTCCTCCACCTTCGAGGCAAGGCATAACTGTCACCCATACAAGCATCCTCGGATCCTCAGGATCCAGTCTGGTAATGGTCACCTAGGGCCTCATTTGAGGTACCCGTTGTAAGATAAAAGACACCGCCACTGTTCCGTAACCAAAATGCTTTAGTGTCCCTCTTTTACACTTGTTTAGTTGATTCTTCAGACACACCAGCATGCCTTCACACCAATTGAAGACAGTGGGCTCCATGCACTGCAAAGAATATAGCATGTGAGATCTGCTGGTAAGGTGGGGAGCCCTCGTACCTTCCACCTTGCCAATGGTGTATACTACTATCCTCAAGGGGAGATCCATTAGAGACTTGATCCGTAGCTTGCTCGATTGGGACTTTTTACCCAATGAGCAATGCTGATCGATGATATCATCCAAGGAGCCTTCTCCCCCTTGTGCTCCAAATAGAACCACAGGGCTTCCCCTCATGGATAAACTAATAAGAAAATAAATATCCTCGATCTCTATAGGGAGGATGTGGAATCCCACCACAAAATGCTCTTGGTCAAGATCCCACATGTCTATGATGTACTCTAGTAACCGGATATGTGCTTTCATTCCAGGGATCTGAAAATACTTAAGAAGCTTGCAATTCTGTAAAGCCTCAATGGTAGCTGGATCATTTGCAGCCTGGTTGTCTGGAACTTCATGTTCCCTTTCTTTCCAAATTACCATGATGAACCTGTGGCACGTCGATTTCATAATTAGAAGGTAGATTATGGTTAAAAGAAAGAAAGACAAATAACATTATGAATTACAAAGAAAGAAGGAAAACATGAAAAATTAGTTTTGCTAGGTGGTTAGGGCTTTGTTTTTTCTTCTTTCTCCCACTACGGTGCTCCTAGCCTTCGCGCACAGAGCACCGCGACGCTTCTTCCTGTGTTGTGCAGAGCATCGGGCATCTGTCTTCTGTGGACAGAGTGCCTACGATGCTTCTGTCCCAGCTTGACAGAGCACCGTCAGGGGCACTGGCCGACGGCCAAGAACCTTAAAAGAAGAAAAAATTTGCCTTCTAAGATAGTGCAAAACTCCCATTGGGAAGGTTTATCCCCTACCCTATCTTAACAAAAGAGAAATCTCTCATCTATCTTGCTTTTAAACCATAAAAAACATTTTAAAAACTTGGAGTTAAATCATGCAAAAGAGACAAAATGACATTCATTGAACATAGAAAGAGAGAAGGGTCAAATTCTTACCTCTTCTATGGAGAATGAAGCACCAATGAAGTGGAATGCCGTTGCCAAATCACTGGAGGAACTCTTGATCTCAAAGTGAACTTCCAAAAACTCACAAATGGTAAAAACAAGTGGTAAAAATAACTTACCTACCCTTTCTATTTATAGAATGTTTGGAGTTTTCAGAAATACGTTGTAATTTATTTAATTTTGAAATCCAAATTATTTTGATAAAAGTGGGTTTTTATTTTTTACTTTCTATAGTTTTGAAAAAGTGACTTTTAATGGTGTTTTTTGAGTTTTTCAGGTGAATATTGGATTATAGTTACAATTTAAGCTATTTTTGTCTTTTTCGAGCTTAGACCAGAACTGAAAAAGTATTGAGCATCGTTTACACTTTTTACATGCTCATTAAAATTCCAGTAGAAAGGTGTCGAGTATACTTTTTCACTTTTTCAGACTCGTAAAAAATGGATTATGAAAAAGGAACCTCATTCGGGAGTTATATTTAAGCTCTTTTCAGTCTCCTCAAAACACAAAAAGATTGCCAAGCAAACTTGTTGCGTTCACGCTTCTAAAATAATCAGAATGGTCGATTAGTCGGGGGTAGGTTATCTCTTTTTCGGACCGACTGGACTTATTCATGAAAAAGGACCTTTTGGAGTCTTCTTAGTCATTTTAGACTCTCTAAACATGAAATGACAAATGAGTTTGCTTTCAGCAGACTCGTAAAATTATAAGATGAAAGACCCTATTTGGGAACGAACCCTCCTTTCTCAGGTTCACGAAAAATGTGAGAATGGACTCGTCGCTTGATGAGCTTCAAAGAGTGTTTCTTACCCTCTTTGGACTCATAAAAAAAAAAGAGGCACTCACCTTTCAAGGTGGGTAAATTAAAGGAAAGGGGAATGGTTTTCATTTGTTTATATGGTAGTACTCTATAGTCCACCTTTGAACATGGCACCTGTTTGCATTTACATATCTGAATAGTTGGGTTTTTCAGCTTGTCTCCGAGTCGATCCATTTTTTTGAGTCACTTGACTCCTTTGAGTCAATTCAAAGAATGCTTCCTTGCATTACACCTGGTTCTATTCTCGTTTATGTTAAATATGCCAAGTCATGTGTCGTTCCATCAAATTGTTCAAAGGATGTCTCTCCTAGAATCATAACTCATCAGTAACTTCACTTGTCTTTAAAAGTCAGTCATTGTCTAAGTCAGTCTGTTACTTCAAATCAACTTCTGTTCCTATTTTCGCGTCACTGATGTGGGAATCATCATGGACCTCCTATGACAATTATTTTCCTATTGACTTCAGATCATTGTCCAGAAATTAGAGCTAGAAACCTAGACAGTACCTTGGGCTTGCATGCCTCAATGGCAGGTTACCTCTCTTTCGGCATGAGTTTACGTCATTGACTCTTGATTGAAAGATCTCATCGAGTGTTCGAATTCAAGTCCTTTATTCACATTCGATGGTATGTACTGGGATACCTTGGGGATCATTGACATCAATGGTGATTTCCCTTGCACTTGTTAATAGTTGACATCAATGAATGGTAATTAAGTGGTTTCTACCATGTTTTATGTCAAGACATTTTAATCACATGGTTATATTCGTATCATTTGGAGATCGGAATGAATACCTTGAGTGGTTAGGTTTTTTCATCATCATTACCTATGCTCAGGTTGCATTTGGAGTCATGAAACAGATCCACATTGTATGTTTCGTGGCTGTGTTTTATATTCGAGCCTGAGAGGCATAGATTTACTTTGTATATCTTGTAGCTATGTCCTCTCTCTTGTAGCAATTATTCATGGATCTACAATGTATTATTAGTAGCCATGACATGGTCATTATCATAGATATGCAGTGTATTGGTCCGCAACTGTGATTGGGTTGGATAAAGTCAGTTATTGGTCCTATATGAGTCTATCTCTCTTTGCCTTTGTATCAGACTAAAAACTTTGTAAACTATTTCTCCTATCACCTTCTTCTAGCTTCATACTTTGGGGGGGCATTCTGTTGCACATGGAAACCTCACATTGCTTAACAACCTCCATGAGAATTTCACTTTGCCTTTTAACCTCCTAGAAAACCTGGCATGAGTCACCTTGGTCACTTTTTTCCTTGACCTAGAAGGGATGACACTTTTTGGTGTTTTGCACAGAGCCGTCTCTGACGCCTGGCCTAGTTGAGAAAAAGGCATCGTTTTCCCTCTTATTTGACAAACACCCTAGGTCGACGCTCCTGACAGTTCTTCTAAAAGTGTCGGTGGTCAATTAAAAGGAAAAAATTGATGTTTCTAGAAGCTTACATATGGGAGCCTTCGAGGAATTAGTTCCTATATGCCTGGGAGAGGTGGCATTCGCCTCCCTCACCTATAGGGATCTCATTCTATCCTTTTTCCAAGTCATCTCTTGAGTTCTAGGCCTATAAATTGGAGCCTTCATGAAGAGAGTGGGGGAGGCCAGAAAAAGCATCCATATGCTGTTAGTTTGAAGTCCGAATTAGAGGCAAAGTAGAGGCAGCTTGTGTTTGAAGAGGTATTCACAGCCATAGGAGATTGTAAACATTCTTGATTGAGACAGAAGCAATCAACATCAAGGATTTTGGTTGTACTTATTTCTCATCCATATATTAATACAAAGACATTTCCGTTTCCTATATTTGATTGTAGTGTTTATAATTAAATATTATTGGATTCCTTGATCACCAATATGGATAATCAATTATCATGATGCTCTCATCCCTTTTGTCTGTCTTGTGATCTATTTTGCAGATAATGGACCATTGCAAGGATTTTCTGAAGAGAAGTCAAGCAGATCCAAGGTTGAGGTATAATATGTTTTATGTTAATTGATTTGATTATTCAAGGAAAGGTTATGTTGTTGTGTCTTTTTATTCTGTAGTTGTGTCTTACATTACAGAGGAACAAGCAATATTCGCACTGGTTGAGAATTCCTGATAACAGTAGTATCAACCACCTCAACCTTGACCGGTACGGTCTTCCCCCCCAACTAGATATGAAGGGAAGGAATAATTCCATGTAGTCTAAAGGAGTGTCCATCAAAAGCTATTAGCATAGTCATTGATTTGAAAAACAAAAGAGAGCCAAGTCCCTTCCAACAAGCCAAAGACATCACGGATGTCACAACACCTTCATTAATTAATGTACGTTTAACGACGTTATTCAAACATTCCACGTGGACTTGAAAATCCACATGGTAAAGAAAGTGAGGCTAGACATCATGAGTCTCGAACTTGAAAACACTAGGGCCATTCAGGTCAGCTGCTCTTGAAGCATGTACCAGATATTCCCTCTACGAGGGACAATTCTGAAGTACCTCTAAGGCCGACATCACACAAGGAGTTTGGCCCAAATCCTCAACGATAGAATAGGGTTGGGTGGCTCAGGAATCCTTTCCCTACACGTGGTATAGTTTCAGGCTTGTCAATTTGTAAAGGGATCTCCAAAGGCAGAGGTTCTTTACCCACAGTTGGTTGCAACAGACCATAATCACGTGAACAGGTTGTAACATGAACAACTGACATCATATTGATACAACCATGTCCACTTTTCGATACCATCGGGTTTTGACTCCCACTAGCACCACTTCCGATGGTTGGAGTCCTCAAAATAATATTTTGATTATGTGGAAGGGGATCAGTCAACACACTTTGGCTCTTTGTGATAAACTTAGAGGCCTTGTCAATCCTAGGGCACACGTGCGTAAGATGATCTCCTCCACAAAGTTTACATGGGAATTTCACCTTCTGTATAGTCTTCTTGTCCCCACCATTATTTTCATCTTATATCGTCATAATTAGCATTCTCCTTTTTATTCCAACCCTTCTTATTATTTCCCCCTTTCTTCCTATTTCATCTGGGTTTCTAGTTATTCTTCTGGTTTGACGACTACACCGAATGTACATCCATCGATTGGGTGGGGGTGGCTGAATTTGTAGCTTGTCTGACCATAGATGGGTTAATTGACAATTTTTGCATTTGATGTGTAACCTAGTCCACAATTTTTGCACTCGCAAATCCAACAATGCCATCGACATGCAGCTTAAGCTTAAACTTGGGGTCATGATTCGACCTTGGTGCGTTAGGAATAATATCGTAAAGGAGCCCAGACTGAGCATAGATCAAATCTAATTGTTGATCTAAAAAAATGGCATGTTCCTTAGTATCCACTCCAGACGTCAAAACATCCTATGTGATATAAGGCAATGAGGACTTAAGGAACCCCTCCAATAGGATTTATGGTAGAGTGTTGGCCTTAATCAATCACATCCATCTACACCACTCTTGAATCTAGTTAGAAATATGGGTGGTCTTGTTTTGTCGAAAGGCCGATAAGAGTTCGGTACCAACATTGTAACAAACTGGTAACTGAAAGTGATTAAGGAATACCATGGACAAATCGTTAAAGGTCCGGTAGGTTCCCCCAGGAAACTCTATATACTATTTTGTGGATGGAACTGAAAGTTTGAGTTGAAACAGTCTCAATCGAACGGAATCATGATTCAATGAATTCGAAGTGCACCAAAGATGAAAAGTCGTAGCGTGATCATGAGGATCCTCGCCATTCTTACCTTAAAACTTAAGATTGTCTGAAGGAAGCTTGGCAAGGATCGAAGGCCATGCCGAATCATGACACACTGGGTCATTTGTGAGTCTAGATAGATCAGGTATATTCAACGTAACTAAAAAGGAGTCTAGGTTGCGACATTTGATTCCATGCCCCCTAGAAATATTGGTTATGATACAGAGGGTTATGGTAAGGCCATGACCTTGACCATTTGGATAGTAACCTCCTCCCATATGACCCATGTAAGGATGCACATACATTTCTTGAGAAGGGTGAACAATATTACCAAAATTTCCCATCTGATGTACTGGATATCCCTCAGACACCTTAAGAGGTGCTTAGCCTCTAGACACAGGGACGCCAGATGATAGGGGGACAATACCAAAGGTACCATTCCCTCCCAAGGGACCACTCGAACTATGGGGAGAATTTGTCACAATAAACACATTCTAGGGAATAAGTGTAGAGGATGATGGGATAAAATATGGGATATAATTTGTATCCCCAACCTTCACATATCCACCACCACCCAAAAAAGGACTAACAGTAATGTGAGAAATTGATAAATGGGACTCCCCCTCCAACAAACGGAGTATAAGGAGGGATGTGACCACCTCCAAACTGATAGGTAGTGTAAGGAGCTGTCGTGCCCCCTAGTCCAACACAAGGGTTACTATTGGGAACATAGATGGATGATGGTATACTAGCTGAAACATTTGGCATGCCAAAAGTAAAAGGATTCGTGGTAAAGGGAACAGTCCGAGGATCAGTACCTGACTGCCTCAAGGAAACATTCAGTATGTGATCCGAGGACCATCTGAACTTGAAAGGGTTTGTTCCTATGGACGAGAAGTACTAACATCATGAGGGTTGGTGTAAGTTGGAGTCTCTATGATCCATAAAGAGGTGATAGACGGATCTGCATGGGATTCTCCTCCCAATGGAGATGACAGGGATAGAGGGAGCTCCATAGTGTCAGATAGAGTTCTCATCCCTAAAAGTCTAATAAGTCCGATATGGAAAAGAGGACCAGTCTCACATATCCACCTCTTGTAAAGAGGTTGTGTAGGATCAAAAGGCGATAAACTAGCTAAACAAGAGACCGACAAGGAGGCAGAACTCAATCCACAATGACTCTACAAAAAGAGACTCAAGTAACCACAATCCCTAAGGCCAACTAGTGAACACAACGCACACCCCTAAATAAGCTAGGACAAATGCACACAAGAAAGGAATAAGGATAAATGATCTCTCAAATGCAGTAGGTATGTCTCGCCTAGGAGAGTTCTAAGACTCCCATGCACTACAAGCAGAGGTGTGTAACCAATTATAGTCCCCCGTAGCTTCAACACATAAAACAATTGTGTCATCTGACCCCTACTTGTCCAGTACATTCACAAGAAAACCTCTGCAAGTACTGCTTGCAATACCAAGGAAAATAAACTAAGGTCACCTCAATATAACTAATTCTCAGGAATAGCTGCAAGTGGGATCCACTGTATGGGTAGGATAACTAACGCCAAAGGTTGAAAGCACCAAAGGTACCTCAAAATCTCCCAAATACAAATATGATCCTAGAAATATGTTTGACACTCACTGAAGGTAGTGGAGGGCTATCCCCACCATCAACGTGCATGTTGCCTCGTGCTTAAATCATGTGTAAGAGGAGCCTCCTAAGAACAACAATTATAGCAAGGATCTATCCTCTCCCTGGTCACACGCCTAATTGTTTCTATTTTATAGTCTTGGATAAGTTTACTTGCACAATCCTATTCCAAGACTCTAAAACCTAAACTTGGTGGCGCACCCTATAAAATAAAATTGTTCTACTCAATTTTAAATTGAGTGTTCATTTTAATAGGTTGTGTTGACTCTAGGGATATTGTCATGAAACTAGTGATATTATGACTCAACAATGAAAGTAAATATGCACACCTTAAAATATGCCAAGTGAAATCGTGTTCTCCAAATGAAAGGATGGTATGCCTCTAAATGAAATGCACAACAACAATTTCCTTTCCTTTCAAATGCAAATGTGACCTTTCCTAAATGAAAGCCTAGACTAATTACATTCCAAGCAAACTGATGCAAGTGCTTCTTTCAATGTAAATGCAAAATGTAAATGAGCATGCAATAACGCAAATATTTTTATATTTTCACCATAACTGAAAGAAAATGCAAAAGAGAACCATGAAACTCTGAACCCCTAGCATCAAGTATAAAGACACAATGCTTACAAGACACCAAGATTCAATGATTTATGCACTAAAAGAAAAACAAAAGGAACAAAATGACAAGAACAACTTCTCTAAAAACTAATAAAAAGGAGGTTTTCAGTCACAAAAGAAGCAGCCAACAAACAACATAGAGGTCTTGGAAGACTCGACAATACTCACAACCCACCCCACAATCTCTCAAATCAAGATATCAAGCAAAACTTGAGGTGTATGCGACTGTTCAAAGAACAACATCGTATGTATGTGACATACCAAAGGACAAACCACATATATATGTGAGTGTCAACACTGTGACCCACGTATTCCAAAACAAAAGAGGGTAACAAGAAAGATGAAGGCCAAACCATTCCATGGGACTGTTAATTGATGACTATACTACTAAATGCGTCACAAAAATGTAAAGAAATATAGAGCATTTAAAGCAAAAATGCACCCAAAACCCCAATGAAAAGGAGACTTCCCCAGTGCAATCGTCAATTCTATTACTGAGAAAATATTCCTATGGATTTGGGTGGACCACAACAAACATGATGACACCATAAATCACACCCATTCTCAAATATGCTAGATAAATTAACGAAGTTAACAACTAAGGGATACAAAGTGTACCTCAACCGACTATTCGAAGAAGACCACTGTTGAGCTCGCGATCAAATGCTTGTTCCATACACTTTGTCCTCAACAACAAATATATGTCCAAGCAGATAAAATATATTAAACATTAGCATTCAAGCTAGCATAATCCATTTAAACATATATAAAAAATTATACCCATGTATACACATATACACAATTGCACATAAAATTTGGACAGGGATTGGATATTTCTATTAATATAAAAATAGAGATACAATGTGACAACCTTTGTCAACATCTCATCGGAACTAAGAAACCAAGTTTCTCCACGTGGGCCTCCGCCACTTCAATCCTCCATAGCAAGGAAAGCTCACAAAGACAATGAAGATCTTCGGAGATGAACACAAAGAGTTCTATCAACAAGGATAAAGGGATGAAGACTCAAGCATATGGAAACTATTTTGGTATAGTTTCTTTGCTCTCAAAGTTTCTCCTCCTTCATTGCTTCATAATGGCTCAATATATAGCCCTCAAATGGGAGATGGAGGGTCGAATCAGAGCATTTCCACGCATATGGAAGGCCAAGGATCAAGCTATTTGTTACTTGATGAGGAAAATACCAAATATTTTTTGTTTTTAGCATAAAATCCGATGTACACGAGATATAATGGTGCAAGCTGCGTTTATGCGAGATGCATAATTGTTGACACACGTGTATCTTCAGAAATGTCTTTTTTAGGTTTACACTAAAGGATTAGGGCTATACTAAGGGAAGGATAACACTGAATGATTAGGGATATGTTAGTGAGTCTGCATCGGGACAAGGGAAGGCCATCAAGGCATGATGCATAAGGTGTAACAAATCATGCTATAACAATTTATTTGCCATGATCGATCAAGATCAAGCTTCTTCTGAGTACATAACACCAGTTCACCAGTTCCTATAACACATAACACCAGTTCCTATTTTGACTTGGTGGTTACAACAGCTAGTTACCCATGTAGTCCAGTGGGATAGATTGGCATCCATAGGGACACTTAGCATATTGTGTCTTCTCAGTTGCTATAGCTAAATTCTCAAGGATTAGTTTATTTTAGGTGTGTTCATTCATATCTCCTTGCCTTAGTAGTTTGGCATGTGCATTGGCGTGCATTCAATTTTTGGGACTTCAAAATTTGCTACTTGGATTTCTACATGTATCTTTGATGGCGTTGATATCATGGAGATTCTAGGTCGTCTTTAAGGATTCAATCATGCTTCTTGTTTGGATATTTTAGTGTCCATGGGCCTCATAGCTTGTTTGATGGTTGATGGTGTCCGCTTCTAATTGAACCCTTGTCTTTTTCATGACCAACACCTATTTCTTTCGAGCATTAGTGTGGAGTTGTTAGTGTTAGTCATTTTTTTGCCTCTGCAACATTTCCACTTCTTCAAGTTCAACCATGTTCTTTGAGGTTATTTGGCTTGAGACTTCTTCATAGTTTTGGTGGGTCACATGCCCTTGCCATTCAATGCATCATTGTGGGATCTTCTTTAGTTTCAACTCCAATGCCTCTTTCGACATCTGTATTTTTCTCTCTTTTGGGGAAGAGTTTTTGCCATGAGGTGTTCTCATTTTCTCCGTTTATGAGAGCTTGTACATGGTTGCTTTATCAAGCCTCGTTGCCCTCACCCATCCTTGTTTTCAATTGTTCCTCGCTTACATTTGGGTTATGGGGGCTATTGGAGTTCCAATGTAGCCAACTACACTTACGTATGAACTCTCATTTGTTAAGTTGTTCTTATTTGTAGCTGGCCTTCTCCATTGTTATAAATAGAGCCATTCTTATGTACATTTATCAATTCAATTTTATAGACTTTTTTTTATTAGCATGATTCTAATATTTTATGGGAGTTAATTGTGGGAGCCATGGTTTAAACTCCCATAACGTCAATGCAAAACCTCTCTGAAGCCTAGCAAGGAGCACCTTCCTCATGCATGGTGCGAAGCCTAACAAGAAGCACCTCTACAGTTTTGATGACCTAATAGGAAGCTCATTTATGGGGCCATGTATCTTCAATATGCTGGGAGCCACGCCAGTGAAGTACTCTCAAATAACGTACACACTTACTCATTGAAATTCAATGAAATAGTATTAAATTTGACCATACTCTTTTTTACGTACCTCTTTTTCTGTAAAGTCAGTCTTGATGGAAGAAATAATCTGAACCATTTATATTGTTTTTATTCCTCGCATGGCATCTCATTGTAATAGTTGCCATTTTCAAAAGGAGTAAGCTAGCTGTGGAGCAATCCTCCCTCATTGGACGGAGGAGGAGCAAAGTCAGCGTTGACTTTGCTCCTCCTCCGTCCGATGGAGGGAGTTTTGCTCCACAGCTAGCTCACTCCTTTTCAAAATAGACGAAACTAAAAAAAATAGATAATAGAACAATAAAGCAGCGAATGGCACTGGTTCCAAGCAATGACATCAAAACAACCGACAAATAATAAACATGGAAAACTAACTTTATGAGACGAGAGCAAAGGCAATCAGTGATGTAGAGAAATTTGCCAATGTGAATGAAATGGGCATTCAATAAAGTCTGACTGTAACGTACACTGATTGTAAATGAAATTACAATAAAGCTGACTATACTCCCAAGGGAGTAACGTACACCCTTTTCCTACTACTGTGCTATTAAATCTGACCCCACTCTTTTTCTTATAACCACTAACCAGTATTGCTTCATTTTCACAATAGACGAAACTAAAAAAAATAGATAATAGAACAATAAAGCAGCGAATGGCACTGAGTATTTCCCAGCAATGACATCAAAACAACAGACAAATAATAAATATATAAAACCAACTTTACCGCCGACAGAGGAGATTTTATTTTTTTCCAGTCGAAAAAATACATTCCTTGGTATTCAATGAATCAAGGGAACTTTTTACATCTTCAAGAAATACAGACATACATACTAAACAGTACAGCAAATGGTGATAACAGTCCTATCATGGACAGCACAGCAAATACAGACCTATCGAGACAAAAACATACAATACAAAATACAAGTAAATACCCACAGTATCATACTCAAAGCACTTTGAGTTCACTACAATAAGATCCCTCTCATAAGAAGGCAACCAAAAACAGTCATCTATGTTCCTAAAGAAAATAACAGGAACCCAGAAATCTGATCCAAAGAAGAGGTGAGTCTCTAGTCATCAGTAATAGTTGCTCAACAAACCCTGATAGTTGCCGACAGAAAAGATTGTTGGGGGAATGTCGACAGCGAACAGATTCAATAGCAAGAACCGACACAAGTCTAATGAATAAGTTGGGTTTTTCAAATGTTTCAATTCCACACTAGAGCTATGTAAATTTCAGTCTATATAGCATTCATGGGTGAAGATTGCAACATTTATCTTAAAGTAATGGAATACATTTTGGGTGAATGCACAATATAAAGTATACAAAACTTGCGTTTAATATGTTTAAAATTTAATAGTGTAAATTACATTATAATCTTTATTATTAATAAAAGTATTTAAAATTTAAATTATATATAATATTTTATCTAAAACATTTAAATATTATGTAAAAAACTTTAATATGTTTCAAATCCGTATCCATTACTTTGTTAATGCATGAAGTAATGCATGAATATGGATAGTTGCATAAATGTATCCTAAACCAACATCACGCTTAAATGTTATCCATGAACTGAATGTGAAAATTGAAAATTTTGAGTGACATATTAAACAAAATTGAGTATTATATCTTAGTTTATATAGTGCTGTGTTAAAAAGGTAGAGATCAACATATTAAACTAATGAATTTAGTATGTGTATTTTTTTTCAGTTTTTCTTGCTGTTTTCAAAATTAAAACCTGGTTGGGAGTTTTGTGTTCTGAATGCTACAGGACTTTCTGGTGGTCTTTTTGTTGGATGGAATCCAAGCCTGGTCCGTTGTAAAGCTTTCTCTTCCATTGCTGGTATTGTGCTCAGGGCCAGCATTAGAGGGATCTCCAAAGTCTTTACCATTATTAATTGCTATGGGCCTTATGCATAGCGAACTGTTTTTTGGGACAACATTCAGGCTGGGGGGTTGTTGTCTTCACCTAAATTAATTCTGGCTGGTGACCTTAATTTTACTATCTCTTCTTCAGAAGTTTGGGGCACACTTGCTAGGGCTGACCCCTTGGCCTCTTATTTCTCCCAGCTTATTGCCATTAACCATCTTGTTGATCTCTCTCTGAACTCTCTTGGCCCTACCTAGAGGAATGGTAGGCAGGGGGATGCTGGGATAAGCAAAAGACTTGATCGTTTTTTGCTATCTGACTATCTCCTGCCCTATCTTGGCTGCTTTAGATCTTGGGCTTACCCCTCAGATGTCTCTGATCATTATCCGATTTGCCTAGAGTGGGGCTCGAGACTCACTGCTCAATGCTATCCTTTCAAATTTAATAGAGCCTGGCTCTTGGAGGATGATTTCACCTCTCTAGTTAATTCCTCTTGGATGGCTCCTCTGTCCTCAGGTTCTCTTACACATTTGGACTCTTTCTCTCTTAAGTTGGGCAGGCTAAAGGGAGCTGTGAAGTGTTGGGAAAGGAAGAAAAAAGGTGAAAGGAAACAACTGATATTGGATTTAAATTCTGAGACTGCTGATATCTTACAGATGGATTCAGGTCTACTGTCTACTGAAAATTCTGTAAGGCTTAAATCCCTCCAAGAAAGAAAAGGAAAGTATTGGGCGAATGAAATTACCTCGCTAAGACTAAAGAGCAGAGTGCTCTGGATAAATGAAGGGGATGCTAATACTAGGTTTTTTCACTCCTTTTCTTATGCTAGAAGGAATACCAATGCTATCTGGTCCCTGAATGATAGTTTTGGAAATGTGGTGACAAAGGATACTCCTTTAAAATTGTTGGGAAAAATGCATTATAGTGAACTCTTTTAGGATGATGGGTCATCAAATATATCGGATCAACTGAAGGAGATTAGGCTCTTCCCTAAGTTGACTGAGAAAGAGGATGAAGACCATTTCCTTGAGCCTATAACTCTTCATAAAGTGGAAGTTGTTCTCAAGGGTTTCAAGAAAGATAAAAGCTTGAACCCGGATGGATGGTTGGTCGAGTTCTTCTTGGCTTTTCTTGATCTTGTTGGGGAGGAACATGTCTTGGCTGCTGAACAAGCTAGAATTAGTGGGAAAGATCCTAGTGCACTAAATTCCACTTTCTTGACTTTGATCCCTAAATGTGAAAAGCCTACTACTTTTGCTGATTTTCGACCTATCTCGTTATGTAACCTTGTGTACAAGGTCATATCCAAGATTACTGCTCTTTGTTTGAAACCCCTACTGAATAGAACCATTTCTGCTCAACAATTTGGGTTTCTTAAGGATAGGTAGATTATTGAACCTCTGGGCATTACTCAGGAAATTCTACACTCTATAAAAACCAAGAATTCTAATGTGTTGGTCTTAAAACTTGACTTGGTTAAGGATTTTGATAGGGTTAACTGGACCTTTCTGAGATTGCTTCTCCTGCAGATTGGCCTGCCTCTAATTGGTGTGAACTGGATTATGGGTTGTGTAACAAATGCCTGCTTCGTTGTCTTAGTCAATGGAACACCTTCTGATTTTTTCCCTGCTTCAAGAGGTATTCAGTAAGGTTGTCCCTTATCTCCCCTACTTTTCATCCTGGTGATCAAAAACCTTAGCAGGATTATTCTTGATGCTCAGCTTAATGGATGGATAAAAGGTTTTCAGCTCTCTCAGGATTTATCTATCACTCACTTGCTATTTGTTGATGATGTCCTTTTATTCGGTATTGCTACTGTTAATGAATGGTATGCTTTTAAAGGAAGCACTTGATCTGTTTTGCTCTGCTTCTGGTATGGCTGTCAGCATGGAAAATCCCTCCTTCCTTTTTCAGAACATGGATGTTGGTACTCAGTGCCAAATTGCTCAGTTTCTCCCCTATAGAATGGCTCCACTACAAAATGGGTTTAAGTACTTGGGGTTTCACCTTAAACCCTTAGGATATCGATCATCAGACTAGAATTGGATGGTGGAAAGGTTCGAAAAAATGATTGAAAAACAGACTTATAGGCTGCTATCTTTGGGTGGCAGAGTTGTATTTATCAATTCAGTCCTATCTAAACTTGCTGTACACTGGTTTGCTTTGGCCAGATGCCCAAAATCTATTCTGAATCGCCTAAGGCAAGTTATCTCTTTTTTTTTTATGGGGGAGCATAGGGGGTCATCGGAAATACTATCTTGCTTGCTAGGATGCGATACCGGTCCCTATCGAATGTGGGGGTTGGGGTATCAAGAACCTGGAATGGTTTGGGATCTCACTTCGTGTGAAGAATTTATGGCTGCTTCTTAATGGGAATGGTATTTGGAACATGATCATTACATTTAAGTACTTTAAAAACATTCCTTTGGTGGATTGGATCAGAGCTTGGAAATTCATTATCAGTGGAACTTCTTACTTCTGGAATGGTTTTATTAGAATTTTATCGTGGATCACTGGTCAGCTTGGCTGGAAGGTGGGTAATAGCTTAAATATTCGTCTGGGCATTGATCCGATTGTTGGTCTGGACTCTTCTTTCTTCTTGTCAGAGGACCTTCGTGATTATTTGTCTGATTATGGGATTACTAGTCTGGCCGAGGCTTAAAATTTGGAGGGACCTTCTATTGGGCTAAATTACTGGTATTCCGCGACTGATCTCTGCTTGGGTGGTGTGTGGGTCGATCAATGGTATTCTTTTGTAAATGGCCTGTCCCATGGCAGCATTAGATTGGGAGATCACGAGGAATCTTTGCTTTGGTTGTTTGATAAAAAACTAGGAATGGTCTCGGCAAAAAAATCCTATGCGCTGATTGTGTCTGAGCATTTGCAATCGATTAGTGATGATCTTCTCCCAAAGATTTGGAGTTTCAACATTCCGCAGAAACTGAAATGTTTCATTTGGCTGGTTGTTAACAACAAAATTAATACTTGGGATAACCTGAATAAGCGGGGTTGGGTTGGACCCAATAGATGTTGTCTCTATAATTTGGATGAGGAATCGGTTGAACACATCTTTGTTGGCTGCGCTTTCATGAAGGAGGTATTTCATGGCTTGGGGATTTTGGTTGGTATTCGTTTTCAGTGGCATGCCTCATCTCTTTCTGCAAATCTGTCCACCCGGGTCACTATGGGTACTTATATCTGCCTTTCTTTTGCATCTGGAATATCTGGAAATGCAAGAACACTTCCATTTTTGATGATAAGGTACCCTCTATTCCCAGGATTTGTCATGGGATCTTTACTGATACTGCTTCTCATCAGGTGCCTCAAGTTAACAAAAACAAGATCAGGTTCATTGGTGACCCCCCACCAAAAAAATTTCCTTTGTTTTTTTTTTATGGAGCTGCGGAAAATTCTCTTGGGGGTACAGGTGTCTGTATTTGGTTAAATGAGCAGCACTCTCTCTCTATCAAATTAGGTTGAGGGCACAGCACTAACACTAGAGCTGAGCTTCTGGCAATATGGGCATCATTATACATGGCCAAAGATATTGGGTTGCCATACCTTCATATCTTTGGCGATTCCTCAGTGATTATAAATTGGGAAAGGAATGAATCCACTCTCTCCATGGTGAACTTAGAGGCCTAATGCATAAACATCAGGAAACTCATATCTTGGTTCACCTTTGTGGATTTCAGTCATGTCTTTAGGGAACATAATCAGAGGGCAGACACACTATCCAAGGAAGGGCTTAGTATGGTTGTTGGCCATCTTTCCCTCACTGAAACATGTGAGGATGAAGTTTTTGGGGAGGTTTCACTCCAGATATTTTGAAGAGCACTGCTCTGGTTCTTAGACTATTGTCTCTTGACTCTTGATTTGTGAAAGTTTATTGGTTGAGCTGATCTGTATTGTCTCTGGATTTTGAGTGTTACAAGCCCTGACATGGATATTGTGTCTGGGTTCTTATTATTTTCTGTAAGGTCATATGACTGAGTGCCGACTTATCATTTATGAGAGGTCATTTTTGGTATTTGATGCCCATTTTCCAGTTGCTAAGCTCTGTCGAAGTGATCCTGCTTGATTTTTTGTATTTGATGCCCATTTTCTGGTTGCTAATCTCTGTGGAAGTGATCCCCCTTGATTGTATTGCTGGTTGATACGGGATCCTTAGTTTTTGGATTGTTGTAACATGCTCATGTACCAAGTTTCTTTGATTCAATTGAATAGCAAGGAATGCCTTTTGTTAACACTTTGTTAAGTTTTGGTCATAAGAGTTACCTGGGAATTTCAGCCTTGTCGAGAGGTGTTGGGAAGGTAACTTAGTGTTCGCAAAAGGGGCTGATGGCACTCACAAGATATCATTCAACCATTGGAATAAGCCTCGGTGGTGAATGCCGAAAGCGGCAAAACAGTTTGTGGATCGTAGAAGTAGGGTAAAGAGGAGGACGTTGGGCACGCTGAAGGCATTAAGTGGGACTCATGATCGAAGGATGAGATTGATCGGATGGCAGATCAATGGCGTCAAAACATTTCGCATGACGAACATGCCTAACCAAAGCCCCTTTTCTAGATTGTGAAATAGTTTAAAGGATGGAGGCATCTAACAGTCGAGAATGGGATCCAAGAAGATCCACGGTTGAAATTGATTTCGCATCCCAGATTTGTGAGGACACAACATCAATTTTGGATTGTGAAAAGTGGTATGGGCTGCTCAGATCGACAATCCCTATGAGAATGGAGGGATATCGACGGTCATAGTTCATTTCGCAATCTGGATTAGCACGGAGGGAACCAAAACCTCACTTCGTGAAGAATGGTAGGGTCTGCCTAGATCAACAATTGTGAAGAAAATCGATCTTAATCAATGGTTTAGCTGCACACACGTGAAATAGAGAAAGATGTAGCATAAAGAACCTCACATACCTATGGTTCAGATCGCAAAGAGTACTATCTACGGTGCAAGCCGCCTAGGAAGGGCGCGAAGGTTATGCTGTGTGAAAAGCTATAAAGGGGTCCACGTGAAGTTGCAAAGATTTGTATTTTCCAAAACCTCGAAACTGCCGAATATCCAACCACATACAGAGCGCCAGCACGGACCAACCAGAAGACTATGCTGCAGAACAAGGTAGGCCCTTGATACCCTCTCAGTGTTATTTAAAAATGGACGTAATAGGAGTGGTAGAAGTGGTAGGGGTGAGAGATGATATAGAACCTGAGGCCACAGGTCGAAGGGTAGAGGAGAGTCTAGTAGATGAGAATGTCGATATTTTTGATACTATCCTAGTGGGAGAAGCTATTGAAACCGCCAGAGGCAAACTGTAAATTCTTAAGGACCGAGGTAGAGGTACCTGCAGTGTTTTTAAAGCTTTCTTCCATTTCTTCTCTGTTGGCCAAACCCCCCATTTCCCTGAGTTTTTTGAATGGTGTGTGGACAATTTCTCCATCACTGAAGGTGTCATTATGAATAAATCAAAGTCCAAAATCCTTTGCTCAGTCCAAGTTTCCATCATCTGCAAAACCCTGCATATCCCAGACGAACTCGTCCATATATCCCAAGACTACCAGGAAGAAAGTATTATATGTTGTTTTAGAGAGTCTACAGACAAAAGTAAAGAAACCTTCCTGAAGGCATGTTCTAAACCCGATAGTGAACCCATCAACCTGTCTTACCCTATTGACCTCAACCAATTCAATGAAGAAATCACTAGTGTATATCCCTGGCCAGTCAGTTCCTAGGTCTATATACGGATGCTTGTGTCACAGAGTCATTATTGAGTCTTTTGTTCGTCTTGAGTACTTGTCCGGCCGAACCTGAATTGCCTGGACAATCTTCTCAATCTTGCTACCTTAAGTTTGATGAGTTCCTGGCCGAGAACATCCATTCTCAGTTAGTGAATTTCCACGGCACTAGAATGTTCAGATTCCAGTCCTTTTTGCTGACGATGCTTATAGCTTATAATGAGGAGGACCTACAAGTACTAGAACAAGAAATCATTGCTGATATGGCCACGGATTACTATAAATTCATGAACCAATTGATGGCCGAAATATATGACCTCTTCTTTCAAGAAAGGTTACCTAGGGTGTTTCCTGAGATGAGGCAAATGCTGAAGCTGTCAAATAGTAGGAAGATAGGGGACTAGTTCCTCATAGAATTTGGAACGACCATAAGGTTGTATGGCTTCGTACATCCACGCTAAATCCTACCAACTTTTCTAACTACCAGGGTTTTCTCCCTGGAATTGATCCGAGAAAGACTCATTGTTGAAGAAGAGCACTTCTTGAACTTTAAGAAAAGATTGAATTTTATTTTCTCATGGGAAGTAAAACCATACACAATTAGAATCAGGGCTGCTTTGCCCCTTGTTACCAACTTGCTTAGAAGCATGGAGTTTTCCCAGGGACAAGCGGTAAATTATGACCCTCACCAGATAATTTCCAAAAGGAGGAGAGCCCACAAATGTAGGCCTTTCAAACACACTGAAATACCTGGACTTAGAGAAGCAACAAACTGGGACGATTTCCCTAATCCTGCCCCGATGGATACCAACATAGAGCAAGGCACTGGCTCACAGCTACCGGAGGTAGTTTCTCCCCAAAGAGAATTGGCTACAGTAGTTGCAATAGGCAGAGAATTCTCATCACTGGTCAGCTATTCAACGAGTTCAATAAAAAGAGGGGGTTTAGAGCCCATGGACACTGAAGAAGTGGACACGGCCAGCATACCCAAGAAGTAGAAAATAGAACGGGGACATCAATTGGTGCAGGTTAAAAGGGGCCAAGTGAAGGGACATGCGAAGAAGAAGAATTTAGCGAAAGAATAGCAACAGGAAGAGCCCAACAACCGAATAGCAAATACAAGAGTATGTATTTGATGGGAAGTCTCCAAGCAAGCATGCATCCAAAGAGAACTGGCTAGGATCTTCCTGAGAGAGGGCTGATAAAACTTTCAAGGAGACAACAGAACTA
Organism: Pseudotsuga menziesii; assembly: GCA_001517045.1. Taxonomy (NCBI): domain Eukaryota; kingdom Viridiplantae; phylum Streptophyta; class Pinopsida; order Pinales; family Pinaceae; genus Pseudotsuga; species Pseudotsuga menziesii. The sequence goes on along the minus strand of LPNX010533321.1, from coordinate 295,955 downwards.
TATGGCGAGGCATCGCGGTTGCCTTACCCCAATGTGGCGCTAAAAACTGTAACAGATCATGCCACTGACACCCTTAGCTTAGCCTTGGCAATGGGGAACAAGGTCTAAGAGGCCAGTGTGAACCTCTCGAAGGTTCCCACTACTGACATCATACACCTCAACAAAGAGACTTGTCACATGCCCCGATTTTGCAAAAAAACAATATTATTTTATTTGATTTTATTCAAAGACAATATGTTAAATTTTATGCTAAGTTGCAAGTGATGACACAATAGAGTCAAGGATATTAAATGTAATTTTGAATATTTTAATTATAAATAAATGATAGTGGAGACAACAGCTTAGGAGAGCTGTTAAAAGAGTGTTTACTGGTCAAATTGGTGGAGGAGACTGGGTGGAGAGAAAACAGACAAGTGGTAGCATCCTCAAATCTCTTCCAACTGTTGCAGGTGGCAACCTCCCTACATTTGGGGTCATGATCCCCCAAGAAAGTGGGATCAGAGCAGGTGGCTCAATTAATGACAACTGACCCAAAAGACTTAGGCAATCTTTATAAAAATTCCCATTGAAGAGAGCTGAGGATGCTCCTTCTAGAGAAGTGATCATTCAGGTGAATGTACTTCAGAGAAATTCAATGGCAAGGGAATTTGTGGAAAGAGTTTGAGGAGTTAACTGCTAAGTGATCTAGTGCAAATCTTGAGCTGAAGGATCTTACTGCTGAGTGCAGAGTCATTATTGAGTCATTGGACTAGTTATTGTTTTCTTTCTCCACTAGTTCTCAGCCAAGGAGATTAGGAACAAGCTCGGAGGTCCTGAGGAGGCGTTGTTTGGGCACTCTCCAGGAGTTGGTAGGGAGGAATAGCCTCCTAATGCTGTTGTTGTCTAGCTTAATCAGGTTCTACAATGTTTTTGTTTTACTGTGTTAAATGGTTAAAAGTGAATTTGATTGTTATCTAAATGTTAAATATTTAGTTGCAAAATATTAGAGTTAGTAATCTTTTAGATATTTGAAGGAATGAATTTGAATAGATGAAAAATAATTCTAACCTATGTTTTTCCACATCTGGAAGGACCAGACCGTACTCCAGCTCAGGTAGAGTATTTAAAGTAGAGAAGGAAATGAGTAGAAACTGAAATGAATAGATGTAATATGCATTTCATAATAGCAAAGTATTTCATTGCAGTATGTAGATTAGTATCAAAAGACCAATAACCTGGTTATTTATATTCTTTGTTATTTTAAATATGCTGATAATGAAGTAGCAGTATTCCATTACAGGTAGAAGAATTATTAGGTTAAAAGATACCTTAGTAGATAAATGAAATATTCTTTTACTCAAGTGCATGAGAATAAACTGTATTATGTTATCACTATTTCCTTTGTGTTTTATTTAATAACTAATTGTAAATGCAGTAGAAAAGATATAGTTAAACTACTTAGTACGTTGAGATAAACAAAGAAATAAACTATAATACTTAGTTTATTTACTATATTGTTAACTAAACTAAGACAATAGTTATTGTAAACAAGAAAGGTTTTTATGGAAAATATTTATTGTTTGTCAAAAATAGACTAGTTACTAAATGGATGTTACAAATAACTCTAACAAGAATTCTTGCTAACATTTCAGTAAGAATAATAAGAGTAGGATTATAATTAATTTTAACTTTACATATCTATGTAAAAACCCATCTGAGTAACTACAGGGTCGAAACCCTTTATTATTTTCTTTGTTTTAATAAAAGAAAAACAGTTAAGCTATAATTCTACTATTTGAAACATTATCATTGAACAATTGAACGATTGTAGACTGGTTACAATCTTTATAGCAAAAATATATATACAGATAATAATATTAATTTAAAAACAATATTTGTTTTACAAGTAAAGAACCTACTCAAATAAATTGAAAGAATCATTCAAAAACAAGGGTTTCATTTAGGAAACCCTAGCTCGAAATTTCTTAGCCTGTAGGTAAAATAATTATATAAAATGACTGAGTAACAGTCTTCAAGCCATTAACAATATTTTTATGCAAAACAAATAATACACAGTAAAATTGTTATTACTCAGGCGAATAGGGTAAAAACCCTAGTTTACAAAATCACCATAATAGCTTTAAGATAAACTGAGTCCGAGCTCAAAGGAAAACCCTTATTCTTTTAAAAGAAACTGTGTGTTGCTTGACGAGTCGAAAAGGCTTAAACTTAAACAGAGTACAAAAACCAGCTTAAAACCAGTGCACCCATATTGTAACATGGGGTTTTAAATAATGAAAAACAACAGACCAAGTATCAAACATTCGTAAAGACATGAGAAAAAAGCATTTACAAATCATGACTTTGAGCCAGAGTTACCCTGCTTTAAGCGAGGGTTTAAACAAAAACCAAAACTAGTAAACTGAGGAACACCAACCCAAGATTGGGTAAAAACCATGCCGTAACTTCTTCCAACTGTAAACTTTCCGCTAAGGTCTGCACAAGTGGCGATAGCCATTTGGTAACCAAGGCTTACCCGTAGACTGTACACCGATCCTTTTGTGTAGTGGTTCCTTCCAAAGGTTCTGTGAACTGTCACTTGCAAGATGAAAACCTAAACATATTTAGAAACTGGTGTAAAGAACTAAAATTGTAAATTGTTATATTTCTCAACTTCCTAAAAATGATGTATACCTATAATGTTGGAATCTGAGGTTAAGATGAAGGAAAACCGACACCACGAGCAAAGCAAAACACGCATTCACCTGAGAAGGAGGCATCTGAGTTCAAGTTTCAACTACATCGACAACTAAAGCAAGAGCAAGCCAAGACAGTGGCTAAACCATGATTTCCACAATGAAACTGCCAATTGTGTAATACAATCCTCACGCACAGCAAGGTTGTTTCCAAACCTAATTAAATCATTCACGAGCTATGGCGTTATAACTCTCACCTCTAAACAACAACTTTTCAAATAAAAATGCACAGACAGTGGAGTTGGAGGCAACAACTGCGAGCCCTCATGGCTGCAGTGAACCCAACGAAGGAGAGACCGAAACCCTCGCTGAAGCAATGAATTTTAGAGTTGCAAGGTAAGGCTTATAAGTCACGTATTGCATGGTGAGGAGAGTTCCACGTGTACTCAAATCTTTTCATTTCATGGTGGGTTATTCGTATAGTCTCCACTGCAAATCATTCAAACCCAATTATATGTTAAATCAATTACTTTATGCATGTAGTAATAATGTGTTATCATATAAAGTCCAAATCATATCATTTCCAAACAAAGTCAAGCCTGGACGATGAACAAGTAATATACCAACGTTTAAACATAATGTTTAACCTTATAAATAGCTTTGGTAAAGAACCGAATTGCATATGGATTCGATGCACTTGTTTCTCAAGGGTTTTATTTATGAATTCGATGCCTAGTATTGTAAGGATTTTATAACCTTTCTTAATCAAACTTGTAAGAAAAAGATTAAGAGGTTAGTATAAGCTTGAACAGGTTTGAAAGGCTCTAAGTAACTTGGTCTTATAATCATGAACTATGAATGGTTAAGTTATAAGAATTAGAATTGAAACTAATATGGTGTATAAAGATATAATAACACTTATACACAAGAATAGTTCCTACACTCAAAAAGAGATCTATAGTACTAGATGTAGGATATAAATCTATAAGTACATGATCATGGAACTCCATAATATTTACCAAGTTCTAAGACGAATCGAATCAAGATGAAGTTAAAATTTAGAGTTAGAATAGTAAACTCTTTAGGATTTTATTGCATCTTATTCACATATAAGCAAATAGTAGGGTAATGTGAAATTGTCACATTATGTTGTTCATGAAGAAAATGGGATTTCCAACCACGATCTTGATGATTTTTATGTAAAGGATATCTCATAAACTACAAGCGATGTTAAGCTGATAATTTAACCATGTTGAGTCTTAATTGAAACAGAGTTTAAAAGAATACAATAGGCTTATGTTCCGAAAGACTTAGGTCTATTTGTATAATGACAAGCAATGCTTTAATTATTATGATGATAATAGCAATAGACTCTTATGTCTAAGGAAGGGTTATGAAATATTATCATGAACTCTTTTAAGAACTAGAAATTAGTTAGAGTAAAGTTAGAAGGAAATTTTTATCTATCTTAAAGATCTTACTGTTAAGAGACAAACAATAGGGCAACATTAATAACCTCTACAAAACAAAGATTAAGTAAAATAATATTGTGGATCAAGTAAAAGAAACATTACTTTACCTTGCAGAATCTTGAGTCTTTTAAGCATAACTTTTACTCTAGCAGTATATTCTACGCTATGAGAAATATATCAGATTTATCACCTTAATAAACTTTTACTAGGTCAAAAATTACATGTCAAGCTTGTAAAGATCCAGAATCCAAATACGCTAGAAATCGCTAAGTAAGACCCAGCTAGAAAATGACTCCTCACCTACTTGACATTCAAACTATTAGTAGAGCTAAATAATCGAATGCAGATTACTTACACCACATATCAAAATTAAAATTGCATTAGTCTATATGTGTTAAAGTTAAATGGTTACTTTTATTTGTCTGTTTCATATCTTATAATAGCTACTAGTAGTTATCTAACTGCAACTGTAAACATTTTATGTTATCTCAAAATTTTAAATTTTTGTGAAAATTTGGGGTTATGACATGTGGTATCAGAGCACAAGGTTCAAACACTAGGCCTTGATGAAGCCCAACTAGCTTTTATGAAACAGTAAATTGAATTATTATGCTGATGTATTTTCTTTAAAATGTTATTCAACAGACAAATTGTTTTCTGAAGTTTAACAAACAGGTATGGAAAGGCTGGAAGAATATGCAGAGGAGGAATCTCCAGTTACTAAACCAGGAAAATTACCAAGAGATCCTATACTGGAGGATTTAAATACCAATTCTCAGAACTATTACAAACTGTAAAAGACCTAATATTTGAAATGGAGTATGTAAAACGAGAGAATGAAAGGATTCTGAGGGCTTGGGAGGAGCTGAATCAAATCCTAACAGAAAGGTTTCAAATTGAGGGTAGGGGTAGAAGAACTGAATTAGAAGATACAAGTCATCAACGTAAATCTAAAAAGATGAAACATACTAAATATGAAAGCAGTTCATCTTCTGAGGTGTTTGGTGAACAACGAAATTTCCATTCTACTAGTGATAGTAGTGATGATAATCATTACACTAAAAAGAGGAAATACAAACCTTATAAGGAAATTTCTGGGGAATTCAAAATAAAACCACCAAAATTCAATGGAGAGACTAAGAAGGGGGAGGAAGCAGAATCCTGGTTATCTGGGATGAAAAAGTACTTCCAAATATATAACTATTCTAACCAGTTAAAGGCTAGAATGACTATCTACAACCTCTCAAGAAAGGCTGACATTTGGTGGCAGTACTTGAAGAGAGTTAAAGGAATTAAAGGGAAGAATGTAAATTGGAGTACCTTCAAGAGGTACCTTAAAAATAAATTTCTGTCTGAGCAATATTATGAAGAGAGAGAAAAGAATTTTATGAGCTTAAATTAGGATCAATGACAATGAAAGATCTGAACAGTAAGTTTTTGAGTCTACTTAGGTATGTGCCATACCTTGTAGATGCGAAACCAAAGGTACAATGATTCCTTAGCTATCTACCTTATCATATTAAGGACGGGATTGAATATGACAATCCAAAGACTTTGGAAGAGGCTATGAGGAAAGCTAACTTCTGTTTTGAACAGAATCGAAATAAGGAAAGCTTGGTCAACTGGAAAGCCAAGAAAAATAATAACCAGTATGAACAAAAGAAGAAGGATTTTGTGCCCAACAGAAATTCTAAGAACAATAAGGCCATAAATTATCCTAATAATAAGAACTTCCAAGGAAATAAGAATAATTCTCCAAACAATCAAAATAATTCTAAGGGTAAAGAATTTGCTAATAACCATGGTAATTATACCAAGAACTTTGAGTGCAAAGAACCTATAAAGTGCTGGGAGTGTAATGGCCCACACTATGTTTCAGTCTATCCTAATCGAAAGAAGACTATTAGAAATATTCATATCATACAAGAGGAGACGACTGTTGGGGAATTAGTGAGGACTATGCCCAGAATCAACGCAGCCTTGGAGAATCGACAAGCAGAATATCAAACTTCCATGGTGGAAGTAGAAGGTATGATAAATCAAACCCATGTAACTATTTTAATTGATCCTGGAGCTAGTATCAGTTATATTGCACCTAAAATGGTAGAAAAATGTGAGTTACCTGTTGAAAAATTTGAAAATTCTTGGTTGGTTTAGTTGGCCACTGGTGCTAAAAGGAAGGTAACTTGTTTTGTAAAAGAATGTGCAGTAGTTATGGATCATTTTGAAACTGTTATAAAGCTTAATGTATTGCCTCTTGGTTCTTATGATTTACTGATTGGTATGGACTGGTTAGAACAGCATAGGGTAATTTTAAATTGTTATGATAAAACCTTCACATGTTTAAACAATGATGGAAAACTAGTAAGTGTAAAAAGAATCCCTAGAAAAACCACCATAAGGTAGATTTTTGCTCTACATCTTAAGAGAACTGTTAGGAAGGGATGTAAAGCTTATGCAGTAACAATAACTGATGAGAAAAATCTAAATAAGACAGATAAATTAAAATTGGAAGACATACCAGTCTTAAGAGAATATGTTGATGTATTCTTTGAAGAAATTCCGGGACTACCTCCGAAAAGGGAATTGGATTTCACCATTGAGTTGGTACCTGGTGCAGTACCTAGCTCAAAGGCCCCTTATCAAATGAACATACTTGAACTTAATGAATTAAAGTCCCAATTAAAAGAACTAATTGATAAAAAGTATATTCGACCTAGTGTGTCTCCTTGGGGGACACTTGTCATCTTTGTTAAGAAAAAGAACAGAACCATGCGACTTTGCATAGATTACCGTCAGTTGAATAAGATGACCATTAAAAATCAATATCCGTTGCCACGCATAGATTATCTATTTAATCAACTATGTGGAGCCACGATGTTTTCGAAAATAGATTTAAGGTCTGGATATCATCAAGTTAGGATTAAAGATGAAGACATCTTTAAGACAACTTTTAGAACTCGATATCGTCATTACAAGTTTGTCGTCATGCCATTCGGGCTTACTAATGCTCCAGCTGTTTTCATGTGATTAATGAACAACGTTATGCATAAGTATCTACATAAGTTTGTAGTCATGTTCATCAACAACATTTTAATCTATTCAAAAGCTAAAGAAGAACATAAAGAACATTTAAAAATTGTTTTGCAAGAATTAAGAGACCATCAACTTTTTGCAAAGTTTAGTAAATGTGATTTCTTCAAGGATAAGATTCAGTACTTGGGTCATGTGGTGACTAAGGAAGGGATTTCAGTAGACCCCGAAAAGATAAAAGCAATCGAAGATTGGCCGGTTCCTAAGGATGTAGCTGATGTTCGATCTTTCATGGGAATTATGGGAATTACCGGTTACTACCAAATATTCATTGAAGGTTTTTTGAGGATCAGGAATCCAATAACTTCTTTACAGAAGAAAGGGAAGAAGTTTGATTGGAACCAGAAATGCGAAGAAAGCTTTAAAAAGTTAAAAACTTTATTAACCAGCGCACCCATTTTAAGAATAGCTGATCCTAATAAAGAGTTTATAGTGTGCACTAACACCTACAATGATGGCTTAAGCGGTGTTCTGACTCAAGAAGGGCATGTTATTGCCTATGAGTCAAGAAAATTAAAAATTCATGAAAAAAATTATGCAACATACGATTTGGAATTAGCAGCTGTTATACATGCTCTAAAGATGTGGCGACATCACCTAATTGGTAGAAAATTTATTTTAATGACTGATAATAAAGGATTAAAGTATCTGTTAGATCAACCTAATCTAAATGCCAGACAAGCTAGGTGGCTAGCTTTCCTAAGTGAGTATGATTTTGAAATTCAACACATAAAAGGTAAAGAAAATAAAGTTGCTGATGCATTAAGTAGGGATGCAAGGCTGAATTTTGCAGCAACTATCAGCACTTATACTACAGATTTGGATGAACAACTTAAAGTAGGAATATAACAAGATCAAATTTACAAACTAAAACTAAAGAAAATCCAACACAAAGCTTAAGTAAAGAGTACAGTTTGAATGCCAAAGAATTTTTACTGTATAAAGATAGAATGTATGTACCTAAAGTTAAGCTGTTAATTCTAGAAGAAATTCATAAAACGACATACTCAGGTCATCCAAGCTATCAAAAGACTATAACTATGTTAAGAAAATAATAGTTTTGGCCAAATATGAAGACTGAATTAGTAGAATATATCGCTAGGTGTTTTGAATGTCAGCAGGTGAAAACTGAACATCAACACCCAACAGGATTACTTCAGCCATTACCCATTCCTAGCTGGAAATGGGAAATAATCAGTCTCGATTTTGTTACTGGACTGCCTAGAAATCAGAATTTAAATGACTCTATCATGGTAGTAGTCGATAAGTTAAGTAAAACATCTCACTTTACACCTGTTAAAACTACATATAAAGCTGCAAACATAGCTGATATCTTTCTAAAACAGATTTTTCGATTGCATGGAATACCGAAAGTAATAATCTTAGATAGAGATCCCAAACTTACAGGTAATTTTTGGAAGTCTCTGTTTAAAGGATTAAACACTACATTAAATTTTAGTACTTCTTTCCATCCTCAAACATATGGACAAACTGAAAGGGTAAACCAAGTACTGGGAGATTTATTAAGAATGTATGTGAAAGACCAGCCGGGTAAATGGGAGGATTATTTGCATCTGGTAAAATTTACTTATAATAATAATTATCAGACATCAGCCACATTTAGTCCTTTTGAAATTTTGTATGGAAGGAAATGTAATACTCCTATCTCTTGGAGTAATCTGGTGGATAGATTGGTATTAGGTCCTGAACTATTAAAGGAAACATAAAAAATTGTAAAACAGGTGTAGGGTAATTTAAAAGTTCCACAGGATTGGTAGAAAAGTCAAGCATACTTAAAAAGAACTCCAAAGGAGTTTCAAGTAGGTGAACATGTGTTCATCAAGGTGAGTCCCAAAAAGAGCTCTCTGAGATTGGGGAGTTGTGCAAAATTAGCACCTCGTTACTGTGGTTCATTTGAAATTCTGTCCAGGATTGGACAAGTAGTTTATAAATTAGCATTACCACCAAATTTAAGAGTACATAATGTTTTTTCACATTTCCGTATTAAATAAATATGTTCATGATGCTACTCATGTTGTTAAGTGGAATGATGTATAGGTGGAACCAGAAGGAGATTTTCTGGTGGAACCGGAATGTATCCTTGGGCGGAGGGAGATCACACTTCGGAACTGCACCATTGGACAGGTGAAGGTGCAATGGAAACACCTTAGTCCAGAGGAAGCCACCTGGGAATCAGAAAGCAATATGCGAGATGCATATCCAATTCTGTTCCAGGAGAATTATGAAGATGAAGAATAAATAACATCGAGCACGATGTTATATTATTAGGGGGTATGTATCTCGCATGCCCCAATTTTGCAAAAAAAATTTTTATTTGATTTGATTTTATTCAAAGACAATATGTTAAATTTTAGGCTAAGTTGCAAGTGATGACTCAGCAGTGTCAAGGATATTAAATGTAATTTTGAATATTTTAATTATAAATAAATGATAGTGGAGACAACGGCTTAGGAGAGCTGTTAAAAGAGTGTTTACTGGTCAAATTGGTCGAGGAGACTCGGTGGAGAGCAAACAGACAAGTGGCAGCATCCTCAAACCTCTTCCAAATGTTGCTGGTGGCAACCTCCCTGCATTTGGGGTCATGATCCCCCAAGAAAGTAGGATCAAAGCAGGTGGCTCAATTAATGACAACTGACCCAAAATACTTAGGAAATCTTTATAAAAATGCCCATTGAAGAGAGCTGAGGCTGCTCATTCTAGAGAAGTGATCATTCAGGTGAATGTACTTCATAGAAATTCAATGGCAAGGGAATTTGTGGAAAGAGTTTGAGGGGTTAATTGCTAAGTGATCTAGTGCAGCTTTTCAGCTGAAGGATCTTACTGCTGAGTGCAGAGTCATTACTGAGTCATTGGACTAGTTATTGTTTGCTTGCTCCACTAGTTCTTAGCCAAGGAGACCAGGAACAGGCTCATAGGTCCCGAGGAAGCATTGTTTAGGCGCTCTCCAGGATTTGGTAGGGAGGAACAACCTCCTAATGTTGTTGTTGTCCAGCTTAATCAGGTTCTACAATCTTTTTGTTTTACCGTGTTAAATGGTTAAAAGTGAATCTGATTGTTATCTAAATGTTAAATATTTAGTTGCAAAATATTAGAGTTAGTAATCTTTTAGATATTTGAAGGAATGAATTTGAATAGATGAAAAATAATTCTAGCCTATGTTTTTCCACATTTGGAAGGACTAGACCGTACTCCAGCTCAGGTAGAGTATTTAAAGTAGATGAAGGAAATGAGTAGAAACTGAAATGAATAGATGTAATATGCATTTCATAATAGCAAAGTATTTCATTGCAGTATGTAGATTAGTATCAAAAGACCAATAACCTGGTTATTTATATTCTTTGTTATTGTAAATATACTGATAATGAAGTAGTAGTATTCCATTACAGGTAGAAGAATTATTAGGTTAAAAGATACCTTAGTAGATAAATGAAATATTCTTTTACTCAAGTGCATGAGAATAAACTGTATTATGTTATCACTATTTCCTTTGTGTTTTATTTAATAACTAATTGTAAATGCAGTAGAAAAGATACAGTTAAACTACTTAGTACGTTTAGATAAACAAAGAAATAAACTATAATACTTAGTTTATTTACTATAATGTTAGCTAAACTAAGACAATAGTTACTGTAAACAAGAAAGGTTTTTATGGAAAATATTTATTGTTTATAAAAAACAGACTAGTTACTAAATGGATGTTACAAATAACTCTAACAAGAATTCTTGCTAACATTTCACTAAGAATAATAAGAGTAGGATTATAATTAATTTTAACATTACATATCTATGTAAAAACTGATCTGAAATTATTAACAGGTTTATACAAGAAGAGTAACTACAGGGTCGAAACCCTTTATTATTTTCTTTGTTTTAATAAAAGAAAAACAGTTAAGCTATAATTCTACTATTTGAAACATTATCATTGAACTATTGAACTATTGTAGACTGGTTACAGCCTTTATAGCAAAAATACATATACATATAATAATATTAATTTAAAAACAATATTTGTTTTACAAGTAAAGAACCTACTCAAATAAATTGAAAGAATCATTCAAAAACAAGGGTTTCATTTAGGAAACCCTAGCTCGAAATTTCTTAGCCTGTAGGTAAAATAATTATATAAAATGACTGAGTAACAGTCTTCAAGCCATTAACAATATTTTTATGCAAAATAAATAATACACAGTAAAATTGTTATTACTCAGGCGAATAGGGTAAAAACCCTAGTTTACAAAGTCACCATAATAGCATTAAGATAATTTGAGTCCGAGTTCAAAGGAAAACCCTTATGCTTTTAAAAGAAACCGTGTGTTGCTTGACAGGCCGAAAAGGCTTAAACTTAAACAGAGTACAAAAACCAACTTAAAACCGGTGCACCCATATTGTAACATGGGGTTTTAAATAATGAAAAACAACATACCAAGTATCAAACATTTATAAAAACACGAGAAACAAGCATTTACAAATCACGGCTTTGAGCCGGAGTTACCCTACTGTAAGCGAGGGTTCAAACAAAAACTAAAACTAGTAAACTGAGGAACAACAACCCAAGACTGGGTAAAAACCATGCCGTAACTTCTTCCAACAGTAAAATTTCCCCTAAGGTCTGCACAAGCGGGGAGAGCCATTTGGTAACCAGGGCTTACCCGTAGATTGTACATCGGTCCTTTTGTGTAGTGGTTCCTTCCAAAGGTTATGCGAACTATCACTTGCAAGATGAAAACCTAAACATATTTAGAAACTGGTGTAAAGAACTGAAACTGTAAATTGTTATATTTCTCAACTTCTTAAAAACGATGTATACCTGTAATGTTGGAATTCGAGGTTAAGATGAAGGCAGACTGACACCACAAGCACATCAAACGTTGCATTCACCTAAGAAGGAGGCATTTGAGTTCAAGTTTCAACTACATCGACAACTAAAGCAAGAGCAAGCCAAGACAGTGGCTAAACCACGATTTCCACAACGAAACTGCCAACTGTGTAATACAATCCTCACACACAGCAAGGTTGTTTGAAAACCTAATTAACTCATTCACGAGCTATGGCGTTATAACTCTCACCTCTAAACAACAATTTTTCAAAGAAAAATGCACAGACAGTGGAGCTGGAGGCAAGCAACTGCGAGCCCTCATGGCTGTAGTGAACCCAACGAAGCAGAGACCGAAACCCTCACTAAAGCATGAAGTTTAGGGTTGCAAGGTAAGGATTATAAGTCACGTATTGCATGGTGAGGAGAGTTCCACGTGTACTCAAATATTTTCATTTCACGGTGGGTTATTCGTATAGTATCCATTGCAAATCATTCGAACCCAATTATATGTTAAATCAATTACTTTATGCATGTAGTAATAATGTGTTATCATATAAAGTCCAAATCATATCATTTCCAAACAAAGTCAAGCCTCGACGATGAACAAGTGCTATACCAACGTTTAAACATAATGTTTAACCTTATAAATAGCTTTGGTAAAGAACCAAATTGCATATGGATTCGATGCACTTATTTCTCAAGGGTTATATTTATGAAGTCGATGCCTAGTATTGTAAGGATTTTATAACCTTTCTTAATCAAACTTGTAAGAAAAAGATTTAGAGGTTGGTATAAGCTTGAACAGGTTTGAAAAGGCTCTAAGTAACTTGGTCTTATAATCATGAACTATGAATGGTTAAGTTATAAGAATTAGAATTGAAACTAATAAGGTGTATAAAGATATAATAACACTTATACACAAGAATAGTTCCTACACTCAAAAAGGGATCTATAGTACTAGATGTAGGATATAAATCTATAAGTACATGATCATGGAACTCCATAATATTTACCAAGTTCTAAGACGAATCGAGTCAAGATGAAGTTAAAATAGTAAACTCTTTAGGATTTTATTGCATCTTATTCACATATAAGCAAATAGTAGGGTAATGTGAAATTGTCACATTATGTTGTTCGTGAAGAAAATGGGATTTCCAACCACGATCTTGACGATTTTTATGTAAAGGATATCTCATAAACTACAAGCGATGTTAAGCTGATAATTTAACCATGTTGAGTCCTAATTGAAACATAGTTGAAAAGAATACAATAGGCTTATGTTCCGAAAGACTTAGGTCTATTTGTATAATGATAAGCAATGCTTTAATTATTATGACGATAATAGCAATAGACTCTTATGTCTAAGGAAGAGTAATGAAATATTATCATGAACTCTTTTAAGAACTGGAAATCAGTTAGAGTAAAGTTAGAAGGAAATTTTTATCTATCTTAAAGATCTTACTATTAAGAGACAAATAGTAGGGCGACATTAATAACCTCTATGAAACAAAGATTAAGTAAAATAATATTGTGGATCAAGTAAAAGAAACATTACTTTACCTTGCAGAATCTTGAGTCTTTAAAGCATAATTTTTACTTTAGCAGTATATTCTACGCTAAGAGAAATATATCTGATTTATCGCCTTAATAAACTTTTACTGGGTCAACAATTACCTGTCAAGCATGTAAAGATCCAGAATCCAGATACATTAGCAATCACTAAGTAAGCCCTAGCTAGAAAATAACTCCTCACCTACTTGACATTCAAACTATCAGTAGAGCTAAATAATCGAATGCAGATTACTTACATCACATATCAAAATTAAAACTGCATTAGTCTATATGTGTTAAAGTTAAATGGTTACTTTTTTTTGTCTGTTTCATATCTTATAATAGCTACTAGCAGTTATCTAATTGCAACTGTAAACATTTTATGTTATCTCAAAATTTTAAATTTTTCTGAAAATTTGGGGTTATGACAAGACTGGAGATATATTGAATGCTAGATTGCTTAAGGCTACCATACAGATGTCCAAGCTGGAGGAAAGTAAGGCGAAAACTTTAAATCTTTTAAGGAAGGTGAGAGTGGAGAATAAAGCACTCAAAACCCAAATCAACAATTTACAGAATGAAGCTATGCAAATAGAAGGACGTGCACATAAAGGGATTTTGGCTCAGAAATTGCTCGATGATAAAGAGAAGGAGATCCAGACCCTAAAAAAGAAGTTAAAAATCCTTGTAACCCACCTCGCCCAAGCGGAATAATTGGCTGACTTTGAAAGAGAAAAATAGACATTGAACGCTGAGCTTACTGACTGCAAAGCTAAGCTGCTAAAGCTTGAAGAAAAGGAGAGGCAGTGGGAAGTAGACATCCAAATTTTGAATAAAAGCGATGCAGAATTAAAAACCAAATTAGCAATGAAGGAAAATGAGCTTCAAGGAAGAAGTGCAGAGAGTATAATTCAATCCACAAGTGTGGCTGGAGAGATAGATACCGGTTCCCTCTCTAGAGAAATGTCCCAGATAGGCCTAAAAGATACAAAGCTCATTAAACTTAAACATCAGATCGAGGAACTGGAAAAAGAAAGGGCCAAAGAGAAACAAGGAAGAGAAAAGACAGAAGAGAAATGCCAAGGACTGATTCAACAAAATGTCGAGTTAAGCCAACAGGTGGTTGGTAAACTTTCCTTGCAAGGTGCTAGACATTTGATCTGGGATTAGATCATTATAGAAGCTAACAAGTTTCGGCCTTATCTAGATTTCATTGAAGACCAAGAAAGTGCTATGGTAGAAGCCAAGAAAAAAGTCCTGGTAGTTCTAGGACAAATACAGAAAAGGCCTTGGCAACGGCGGAGAATGCCATTACTTTCTTGAGCTCTTTGTCAGACGATTGCGCCAACCGATATGGTATCCAAAACAGGGTTGCTATTGTCTCTGAAGCCAGAAAGGTAGTTGCTAAGCATAGGTTGTTGGAGACTGTACGAGAAAAAATAGAAGTTATTGAGCACAAAGTCTCGGAGGTCATAAAGCTATTCAAACCATTGGTAAGCAAAGGACTCCCTTTTTTCTGGGAGGAAAAGGGTCCTTTATTGTCCAAGAAGGAGTATCGGGAGTGCCTGGTGCACTGTCAATTAGATAACAACAAGTTTGGAGATATGCAACAATCATTGTTAGGGAAGATTGTTTTTGATAAATTGACCAATGATTTTGAATTGTTGTTTGATTTTAAAGCCACATGCGTCGAGGTCCCTGAGATTCATACCCGGAAACGATGGAGCTCAAAGCACAAGCATACGACATGGCCGTTGCGACCTTGCCTGGTCCTGATTTATGGAGAGTCATTAAGCAATATGGGTCGACCAAAATCAAAATGCATCCATAGGAGTGGCAATGATAATACATGGGAAATTTTCTCTACATTGCACGCCTGTCCCAATGGTCGCCTCTCTCAAAACTTTGAACAATTGTCACCGGCTAGATGGAAGTATAGGAAACTCTCGTGCATATTTCCTCCCGCATTCCACATTTTATTGTTTAGTTGTTTCATGCAAATTGTAGCCGACGTGCCACCTAAGAGTTTGGTAGAAGATGTCCTTCAGTTGTAACAAGTTTTGATTCCCGGATGTCGACCTAGGAAGTCCAAATGCTATAAATATACCTTCTGAAGAAGGAGAAAGGGTTGAAACCAATGTAATTTTGCTGTGTATGTTTTCAAGAGAAATTTAATAAAATTCTAGAGCCGAGGTCGGCGTTTCATATAGGGATTCATGTGTCATTCGTATTAGCAGTTTGTTGCTTCCTTTCTTATGTGAAAGTTTTTCTAGTTTATCTCTCCCATTTTGTTTTCTTTCATATCGGAACGTAGTGTATAATAGTTTGGAATTCACACTTGCTATGCTCCATCTGTTGTTTCAGATATTCACCAAATTTTTCTTCTAAAGTTAATACAAAATTCATTTTTCAATGCTCTGTGTTGATGGTCTGTTCATGTTCTTCTTTTCCACCAGACAAATATAAATCGACTGTGATCAAATGGCTATCTTGCCCTTGTGTTGAAATTGCTTGCATAAGTTTTGTTTATTTCTATTAAATTTCTTAACTCCATTGCACAATGGTTCTGTGTTTTGTTTCAACCAATTTTACAAAAAATTTATAGTTTCACTTGTATATATATGGCATTGTTAACATTTGGTGAGAGATCCATCTTGGAAAAGCAGAAGGCCAGTTCTCTCTTCGAAAGTGGTTCTGTTGTTACCTAGGAGCGAGCCTTCCATAACCTTTGGCTCAATTTCGGTTCTAACAAACTGGCGCTGTTGTTGGGGATGAATTGAAGAACATCCCTGGGAAGAACGACAAAGAGATGAATGATTTCAGGAAAGAGATTTCTGGGGGCAAACAAAAATTTATGAATCTGCAAGAAGGTTGTATGTTTGTCCTGGTGACTCCACACCCACTTCGCCTAGTAACACACTAGATATCCTGGCTTTCAGAAAGATCCAAACTAGAGGTAACCCTAATCCTGAAACTTTACAAAGTGTGGATAATCCAGAAAGAATACTTAGAAATAGAAATAAAGAGAAAGTGGATTTTTCGTTGTTTGGTACTTCATCATCTCAAGAATTGTACAACATAGCGGAACCCGAATGGGGGGTTAGGGCTGAAAGACTACTAACCAAATAAAAATCTGAATCCGACCTAAGGAAAGCTAGGGTTAGCCCTAATACACTACAATCCTATTTGCTTTATTATTTGTGGCTTAACCTAGAGACCCCACCAAAAGTTGAAGAGATAGCCCCTATCTTTTAGAACACCCAGTTGCCTAAACCCTTGTCTGTTCCTAATCAACCTACCCCGATGGCTGCTGCTAGATTTGCCCTGTTAGCCCTACCCCTGGTTCTACACGACCTCCCCTTGAATTACGCCCAAAGAATCGCAATCTATGACGGGGAGGGAAATGTCTCAGCAAGATACCATGTGGATAAGTTCGACGACTTCATCGACCTAGAAGAGGTGGATGATGAAGATGTCAAAATGCAGTTGTTCACTCAGAGTTTGTCTGGGGAAGCCAAGAAGTGGTACAAATATTTGCCACCTAGGTCTATCCGCAGCTTCGCTGGTTTTCAAACCATATTTCTAGAAAGGTGGGATGATAAACAAAGCTCGCTACAGGTCTTGTCTCAATACAACAACCTCAAGAAAGGAGGTTTTGAATCGATCCATGATTTTTCTAGCAGATTCATGCGGGTCTACAACTCGATACCTGTCGATATCAAACCTTCGCCTGGGGTAGCTAAACTTCATTACGTTGATGAGTTTGACAATGATTTTGCTTTGTTATTGAGAGAAAGAAAGTCAAACACCCTCTTGACCATGTTCACTGACGCCATAGAAGTAGAGGCCAATATGATGGCATGTGGAAAAATTAAACCAAGGGCAGAGGTTGACAAAAGGAAAGGTAGAGAAGAGGCACACCCCACTACTTCTGCCTCTTCATCTAGTGATATAAAATTTGAGATGATGCTCAAAACTATGGAAAAATTGATGGGCAGGCTAACGGTGGAGGCCAAGCCGAAAAATTAGGAGAAGAATGAACCTTAGATAAGGAATACTAATTTTAGGAGGTAGGTCCCTCCCCCGCTCCAACCAAATAGACCAAGGGATGTGAGAAATCCAAGAAACCAAGAAGAGCAACCAATCATGCCTCCTTTCCCTGAAAACTATGTGGCTGTCGAAGATGAAGCTGAGTCCATCGAAGATCATATCCATCATTTTGGTGATTTGGACTCTGAGATTTACTTGACTGAAGAGGAACATGATATGTTCTCTCAAGTGGATGATAAGACCCTGTTAGGGGAATTGGAGCAATATCATAAAGGGTATATGCATGCTATAGACGATGTCGGGAAGATCAAGTTAAGAAGTAGGGATGTTGCTATACATAAGGGAGGGTGAAACCCAGACCAACATTCTAGTAGTCAGACCTGCCCAGGGAAAGGAGATGAAAAACAAAAGGGGCCGATAGCACCTAGAGAAGTGGAAAAGGGGAGTAGTAATGTGAGAGAGTTGGAGCCAGTGGCACCTGTCAAACTGGGAAAAACCCCTCCCATGTTTAACCTCCAAAACGATCTAGCTAAGCTGAAGGTCTCGATTCCTTTCAATGAATTATTGAGGAATTAGGAATACAGGGACACTATAACAAAGATGATTGCAAATCAAGGAGAAGCTCACCCGGATATCTTGGAACTGATTAAAGGCAACCCTACTATTATTCTGGGATCTAAGAATGACAGCATGGACAGTGAAGACGAGGAGGTTCCCCCCTTTTACATGAGCTTGAATAGACATGATATGGTGTTACACAATGCTATGTTGGACTCAGGAGCCTCACACAATCTGATGCCAAAGGGAGTGGTGGAAAGCCTGGGATTGGAGATTACAAGGCCTTATAAAGACCTGTATTCCTTTGATTCTAAGAGGGTAAAATGTCTGGGATTGATCAAAGACATGGTGGTATCTTTAAATAAGTTTCCATCTAAAATTGTAGTCATGGATATCGTTGTGGCTGACATTCCTCCCAAGTTTGGTATCTTGCTGTCAAGGTCTTGGACTTCGAAGCTGAAAGGTAGCTTGTAAATGGACATGAACTATGCGATGATCCCTGTTCGAAACAAAAACAAAAGGTTATACAGTGAGAAGAGGTTACCTTACGTCATGAGCAGTCAGGCTCAGCCTGACATCCATCATGTTTATGCCATCGAAACGGACTTGGGGTCCTCTATTTTCTTCAATGATATATTTCCTTGCAACTCAAAAATCGTTGTGCCACAAAAGGATAAAAAAGAGACCAGCAAGCTGGAGGCTTTGGAAAGGAAGCAGAAAAACGAAGGACTGTGGAGGATGTATTTCAACGGCTCAGTGGCTAAAGTGGGTGCTGGCTCAGGTGTGTATATAATATCTTGCATTAAGGATACCAAAGCTTACTCTTATAAGTTGATTTTTGAATGCTCTAACAATGTAGCAGAGTATGAGGCCTTGTTGCTGGGCCTGCATGCACTAAAGGATTTAGGAGCGAAAAGGGTACAAATTTTTGGGGATTCAGAGCTTGTAGTAAATCAGGTGAATGAGAGCTATCGGACTAGACATCCGAGAATGAGAGCTTACCAGAATGAGGTATGGGATATGTTCAGGAATTTCTTCACTGAACATACAGTCCAAGCAATCCTCGAACATGAGAATATGGCGGTGGACTCTGTGGCAACTACAGCAGGAAAATTTGAAGCCCCTACAGTGGGCAAAAGGAAATATAAAGTAGATATTGTAAATAGGCCTTCCATACCAGATAACACTAAATATTGGCAAGTCTTCGAAGATGATATGCAGATCAAAATATTTCTGGAATTGTTCGGTGAGTTTGTAATCACCCACATAGATGAAGGTGGCGTTGACCCCGAAAACCTCCTAGACATTGAAGAGGAAGGGGAAGAAGCCGTCAGGACGGGAAAACTAAAGGAATCCTCGGGAGGCAGAGATATAGTCTAATTGAAAAGCAATCATATTCCCAGAGGCTTGATCCCTTTAGAGTCTCTTTTTGACCAAAATGATGTAGCCAGAGATCCGAAGGTCGAGCCTGCCATGGATTCCGTCAAAGATATAAATATTGGCACCAAAGGTGACCCAAAAATTATAAAATTGTCCAAAAAATTACCCGCTAAAGAAAAATAAGGGTATGTGAACCTGATGAAGAAATACATGGATGTGTTTGCGTGGAGTTATGAAGATCTCAAATAGTAACACACTTCCATCATACAACATACTATTCCTATTAAACCTGGAGAAAAACCATTCAGGCAAAAACTCGAGAGGATCAATCCGAAGTTAGTGCCCATCATTGAAAAAGAAGTGAAAAAGTTGTTTGATGCAAAGATAATAGTAACTCTGAGGTTTTCAAAATGGGTAGGCAATTTGGTTCTTGTTCGAAAAAAGAATGGGGAGATAAGGCTATGCGTAGATTTCAGAAACTTAAATAAAGTATCTTTGAAAGACAACTACCCATTGCCGAAGATGGACCGGATCTTACAGAGGGTGGTAGGCTCAGAAATGATATCCACTATGGATGTTTTTTCCAGTTACAATCAAGTGAAGGTGTTGCCTGAAGACTAAGAAAAAACCGCTTTCACCACACCTTGGTGTACATTCATGTACGCAAAGATGTCGTTTGGGTTGATGAATGCTGGAGCAACTTTCCAACGTGCCATGGATATTGCTTTTGCAGATGAGAGAGAAACATTTGTGGTGATATACATGGATGACATTATTGTATACTCCAGGTGGGATATAGATCATATCAGGCATCTGGAAAGAGTTTTCATTAAATGCAAGAAGTATGGCATCTCATTAAACCCTAGAAAGTCGAACTTCGCTCTAGAAGAAGGAAAGTTGTTGGGGCACATCATTTCGAAGGAAGGGATCAATATCAATCCAGACAGGGTAAAAGGCATCTTGAGAGTAGAAGAACCAAGGAGCAAGAAAGAAATACAATCTTTCATCGGTCAAGTCAACTTCTTGAGGAGATTCATCCCTAGCTTCGCCGAAATCCTGATGGACATTACTTACATGCTAATGAAAGATCATGAAAATAAATGGATGGTAGGAGCCAAGAAAGATTTCAAAAATATAAAATAGGCCATTTCAGAGGCTCCTGTACTGATCAGCCCATATTTTAAGAAGGATTTCTTAGTATTCGCGTATGCTTCAGAACACACTGTAGCGGCAGAAAAATGATCGAGGTGAAGAACAGCCTATAGCATTCTTCAGTAAAATATTGAGGGATGGAGAATTAAGATATAGTATAATGGAAAAACAAGCCTACGCTTTGGTTAAATCCTTGAAAGATATCAGAATCTACCTCCTCCATTCCCACATAATCGCCTATGTACCCAGTAGCGTAGTGAAAAGCATACTTACACAGCTGGATCCGGAGGGAAAGAGAGCTAAATGGGTTGCAGTGCTCTTAGAATATGACATAGAAATCAATCCCACAAAATTGATCAAAGGACAAGGGTTAGCTAAGATGATGACAGACTCTCATTGTGACTCTCTGCAGCTAAATTTCCTCGCCTGTCAATATGATCGAGTAGAGGCAGAGGTGCAAGTGAAGTTTGATTTCTCTGCATCTCCTTGGTACGTTGACATTATTTTCGTATTACAGAATTTACAACCTCCTGCTGGGATAAGCAAGACCTAGGATAGATCCATGAAACTGAAAGTTGTGAAATTTTGCATCATAGAACAATATCTTTATTGTAAAGACCCCAAGGGGATACTGCTGAATTGTCTTCTAGAAAATGAAGCCCAACATATGGCAAAGGAATTTCATGAAGGAGATTGTGGAGGACATCATTCCTGGAAAGTTATAGCAAACAAAATTCTGAGGGCAGGATTTTATTGGCCTTCGTTGTTCTCAGATGTCTATAAGGAAACAACTAAATGCCACTAGTGTCAGATTTTTGAAGGGAAAAGGAAAGTGGTATCTCTCCCCCTCAACCTTATATCTGTGGAAGCTCCTTTCCAGCAATGGGGGTTAGATTTCATTGGAGAGATAAATCCAAACTCCTCAGGGAAGCATAAGTGGATTATGACTGCCACTGATTACTTCACAAAGTGGATCGAGGCCATACCCACCAGGAGGGCTACAGAAGAAGTGATAATGGATTTCTTAGAAAATAATATTTTTGCAAGGTTCGGCTGCCCGAAGTGGATTGTGACGAACAATGCACTTGCATTTAAATCCAGGAAAATGATCAATTTTTGCCATAAATACCATATAAGCCTAAATCACTCTATGGCTTATTACCCACAGGGGAACGGACTAGCTGAATCTTCTAACAAAAGCCTTGTGAGGATTATTAAGAAGCTATTGGAGGGTAACAAGAAAGCTTGGCACACAAAATTGAAATATGCCTTGTGGGTTGATAGAATCAACACCGAAAGGGCCATTAGTATGTCATCATTTCAATTGGTATATGGAGCCGAGGTAATTTTTCCTGCCTCTCTGCGCATTCCAGTCATGAAGTTATTGCGGGATCCGTTGGATGAGCCTAATACCATTCAAAGAAGGATCAACCATATTATTAAGCTTAATGAAGTGAGGGACAAGGCTTATGATAAAGTCTAGATACACCAGGAGAAGATGAAGAATACATGGTCATAAGAGTTACCTTGGAATTTCAGCCTTGTCGAGAGGTGTTGGGGAGGTAACTTAGTGTTCACAGAAGGTGTTGGTGACACACACGAGATATCATTTAGCCATTGGAATAATCCTCGGTGATGAATGTCGAAAGCGGGAAACAGTCTGTGGATCGTAGAAGCAGGGTAAAGAGGAGGACGTTGGGTGCACTGAAGGCATTAAGTGGGACTCATGATCAAAGGATGAGACTGATCAGATGGCAAATCAATGGCATTAAAACATTTCGCACGATGAACATGCCCGACCAAAGCCACTTCTATATTGCGAAATAGTTTAAAGCATGGAGGCATCTAACTTTCAAGAATGGGATCCAAGAAGATCCACGATTGAAATTGATTTCGCATCCCAGATTTGTGAGGATGCAGCAGCAATTTCGGATTACGAAAAGTGGTATGGGACGCTCAAATCAACAGTCCCTATGAGAACGGAGGGAGATCGACAGTCATAGTTCATTTCACAATCTGGATTAGCACGGAGCGAACCAAAACCACACTTCGCGAAGAATGGTAGGGCCTGCCCAGATCAACGGTTATGAAGAAAATCGATCTTGATCGACGGTTGAGCTGCACACGCGCGAAGTAGGGAAAGATGTAGCATAAAGAACCTCACATACCTACGGTTCAAATCGCAAAGAGTAATATCTACGGTGCAAGCCGCCTGGGAAGGGCGCGAAGGTTATGTTGTGTGAAAAGCTATAAAGGGGTCCACGTGAAGAAGATTTGTCTTTTCCAAAACCTTGAAGCCACCGAATATCCAACCACATACAGAGCACCAGCATGGACCAACCAGGAGACTATGCTACAGAACAAGGTAGGCCCTTGACACCCTCTTAGTGTTATTTAAAAATGGACGTAATAGGAGCAGTAGAAGTGGTAGGGGTGAGAGATGATGTAGAACCTGAGGCCGCAGGTCGAAGGGCAGAGGAGAGTCTGGTAGATGAGAATGCCGAGATTTTTGATACTATCCTAGTGGAAGAAGCTATTGAAACCGCCAGAGGCAAACTAGAAATTCTTAAGGATCGAGGTAGAGATACTTGCGGTGTTTTTAAATCTTTCTTCCATTTCTTCTCTGTTGGCCAAACCCCCCATTGCCCTGAGTTTGTCGAATGGTGTGCGGACAATTTATCCGTCACCGAAGGTGTCATTATGAATAAATCAAAGTCCAAAATCCTTTGCTTAGTCCAAGCTTCTGGCATCCGTAAAACCCTGCATATCCCAGACGAATTTGTCCATATATCCCAAGACTACCAGGAATAAAGTTTTATACGTTTTTTTAGAGAGTCTACAGATAAAAGTAAAGAAACCTTCCTGAATATCTTTTCTAAACCTGATAGTGAACCCATCGACCTATCTTACCCTATTGACCTCAACCAATTCAATAAAGAAATTCAGTGGTGTATATCCCTGACCAGTCAGTTCCTAGGTCTAGATACCGATGCTTGTGTCACAGAGTCATTATTGAGTCTTTTGTTTGTCCTGATTACTTGTCTGACCGAACCTAAATTGCATGGACAATCCTATCAATCTTGCTGCCTTAAGTTTGATGAGTTCCTGGCCGAGAACATCCGTTCTTAGTTAGCGAATTTCCATGGCACTAGAATGTTTAGATTCCAGTCCTTTTTGCTGAGGATGCTTATAGCTTATAATGAGGAGGACCTACAAGTACCAGAACTGGAAATCACTACTGATATGGCCACGGATTACTGTAAATTCATGAACCAATTGATGGCTGAAATATATGACCTCTTCTTTCAAGAAAGGTTACCGAGGGTGTTGCCTAAGATGAGGCAAATGCTGCAGCTATTAAATAGCAAGAAGATAGGGGACTGGTTCCTCACAAAATTTGGAACGACCATAAGGTTGTATGGTTTCGTACATCCACCCTACATTCTGCCAGCTTTTCTAACTACCAGGGTTTTCTCCCTGGAATTGATTCGGAAAAGACTCATTGTTGAAGAAGAGCACTTCTTGAACTTTAAGAAAAGCTCAAATTTGATTTTCCCATGGGAAGTAAAACCATACACAGTTAGAAGCAAGGCTGCTTTGCCCCTTGTTACCAAATTGCTTAGAGGCATGGAGTTTTCCCTGGGACAAATGGTAAATTATGACCTCACCAGATAATTTCCAAAAGGAGGAGAGCCCACAAATGTAGGCCTTTCGAACACACTGAAATACATGGACTTAGAGAAGCAACAAGCTGGGACGATTTCCCTAATCCTACCCCAATGGATACTAGCATAGAGCAGGGCACTAGCTCACAGCTACCAGAGGTAGTTTCTCCCCAAAGAGAATTGGCTACAGTAGTTGCAATAGCCGGAGAATTCTCATCACTGGTCAGCTATTCAGCGAGTTCAATAAAAAGAGGGGGTCCAGATCCCATGGACACTGAAGAAGTGGACATGACCAGCATGCCTAAGAAGCAGAAAATAGAACAGGGACAGCAATTGGTGCAGGTTAAAAGGGGCCAAGCAAAGGGACATGTGAAGAAGAAGAATTTAGTGAACAAACAACAATAGGAAGAGCCCAAGATAACCGAATTGCAAATACAAGAGTATGTATTTGACAAGAAGACTCCAACCAAGCATGCATCCAAAGAGGACTGGCTAGGATCTTACCAAGAGAGGGCTGATAAAACTTTCAAGGAGATAGTAGAATTATATAGCGAGGCATCGCGGTTGCCTTACCCCAATGTGGCGCTAAAAACTGTAAGGGATCATGCCACTGACACCCTTAGCTTAGCCTTGGCAATGGGGAACAAGGTGTCAGAGGTCAGTGTGAACCTCTCGAAGGTTCCCACTACTGACATAATACGCCTCAACAAAGAGATTGGAGCTATATTGAATGCCAGATTGCTTAAGGCTACCATACAGATGTCCAAGCTGGAGGAAAGTAAGGTGAAACCTTTAAATCTTTTAAGGAAGGTGAGAGTGGAGAATAAAGCACTCAAAACCCATATCAACAATTTACAGAATGAAGCTATGCAAATAGAAGGACTTGCACATAAAGGGATTTTGGCTCAGAAATTGCTCGATGATAGAGAGATGGAGATCCAGACCCTAAAAAAGAAGTTAAAAATCCATGCCACCCAACTCGCCCAAGCGGAAGAATTGGCTGACTTTGAAAGAGAAAAAGAGAAATTGAACGCTGAGCTTACCGACAACAAAGCTATGCTACTAAAGCTCGAAGAAAAGGAGAGGCAGTGGGAAGCATACATCCAACTTTTGAAGAAAAGCGATGCAAAATTAAAAACCAAATTAGCGATGAAGGAAAAGGAGATTCAAGGAAGAAGTGCAAAGAGTACAATTCAATCCACAAGTGTGGCTGGAGAGATAGATACCGGTTCCCTCTCTAGAGCAATGTCCTAGATAGGCCTAAAAGATACAGAGCTCATTAAACTAAAACAACAGATCGAGCAACTGGAAAAAGAAAGGGTCAAAGAGAAACAAGGAAGAGAAAAGACAGAAGAGAAATGCCAAGGACTGATTCAACAAAATGCCAAGTTAAGCCAACAGGTGGTCGGTAAACTTGCCTTGCAAGGTGCTAGACATTTGATCTGGGATCAGATCATTATAGAAGCGGACAAGTTTCGGCCTTATCTAGATTTCATTGAAGATCAGGAATGCGCTATTGTAGAAGCCAAGAAAAAAGTCCTGAAAGTATTAGGAGAAATACAGAAAAGGCCCTTGGAAACGGCGGAGAATTCCATTACTTTCTTGAGATCTTTGTCAGATGATTCCGCCAATTGATATGGTATCCAAAACAAGGTTGCTGTTGTCTCTGAAGCTAGAAAGGTAGTTTCTAAGCACAGGTTGTTGGAGACTGTACAAGCCAAAATAGAATTTATTGAGCACAAAGTCCTGGAGGTCATCAAGCTATTCAAACTACTGGTAAGCAAAGTACTCCCTTTTTTCTGGGAGGAAAAGGGTCCGTTATTGTCCCAGAAGGAGTATCGGGAGTGTCTGGTGCACTGCCGATTAGATAACAACAAGTTTGGAGATATGCAACAATCGTTGTCAGGGAATATCGTTTTTGATAAATTGACTAGTGATTTTGAATTGTTGTTTGATTTTAAAGCCACATGCGCCGAGGTCCCTGAGACTTCATACCTAGAAATGATGGAGCTCAAAGCACAAGCATATGACATGGCCGTTGCGACCCTTCCTGGTCCCGATTTATGGAGAGTCATTCAACAATATGGGTCGACCAAACTCAAAATGCATCTGTAGGAGTGGCAATGATAATACGCGGGAAATTTTCTCTACGTTGCACGCCCGTCCCAACGGTCCCCTCTCTCGAAACTTTGTACAATTGTCACCCGCTATATGGAAGTATAGGAAACTCTCGTGCATATTTCCACTCGCATTCCACATTTCATTGTTTAGCCGTTTCATGCAAATTGCAGCCGATGTGCCACCTAAGAGTTTGTTAGAAGATGTCCTTCAGTTGTAACAAGTTTTGATTCCTGCATGTTGGTCTAGGAAATCCAAATGCTATAAATATACCTCCTGAAGAAGGAGAAAGGGTTGAAACCAATGTAATTTTGCTATGTATGTTTTCAAGATAACTTTAATAAAATTACAGAGCCGAGGTCGGCGTTTCATATAGGGATTCATGTGTCGTTCGTATTAGCAGTCTGTTGCTTCCTTTCTTATGTGAATGTTTTTCTAGTTTATCTCTCCCATTTTGTTTTCTTTCATATCTGAACGTAGTGTATAACAGTTTGGAATCCATACTTGCTATGCTCCTTTTGTTGTTTCAGATATTCACCAAAGTTTTCTTCTAAAGTTAATACAGAATTCATTTTTCAATGCTCTGTGTTGATGGTCTGTTCATGTTCTTCTTTTCCACCAGACAATTATAAATCGACTGTGATCGAGTGGCTATCTTGCCCCTGTGTTGAAATCGCTTGCATAAGTTTTGTTTATTTCTGTTACATTTCTTGACTCCATCGCCCAATGGTTCTGTGTTTTGTTTCAAACAAATTTTACAAACAATTTATAGTTTCACTGGTATATATCTTGCATTGTTAACATTTGGTGAGAGATCCCTCTTGGAAGAGCAAAAGGCTAGTTCTCTCTTCGAAAGTGGTTCTGTTGTTACCTGGGAGTGAGCCTTCTGCAACCTTTGGCTCAATTCCGGTGCTAACACCTTTTTTCGTCTGGAAAAAAAAACAAAAAAAAACAAACAAAAAACAAAAAAAAAACTAATGAATTTAGTATATGTTAGTGTATATAAGATGCATTAGTGTGTTAATAAATGAATATTGATTATTGTAAATGATTTACCATAAACAATAACTTATTTAAATGGTGCCACTAAATTTTTTGAGTGAATGTAGGTTGCCATTAATGAATGTGAAAATTTAAAATGTTTCAATTAAATTAAATTAATTTTTATTTTTATTTATTGATTTTTATTCTAAAATGTAAACTAGTATTCTATATTATTTAAAAAAACTAATTCACTATATTAGATGTAAGTTATTGATAAGATTATTGAAACTTAATTAAAAATTTTAAAGATTAAATTAAATTTTTTGTGTAGTTAAAAAAATAAAAAATTTATTAAAAATATTATACTAAAAATTATTATTATTTTATTTAAATAAAAAAACACTAAACTAATTAAAAATATAAATTTAATTTATATATTTCAAGTCACTCAGAAATGCCTAGAATGTAAAGATTATAATTTTTTAAAGTATTTGGATCAGACTTAAAATTCTCAAAATAAATTTATATATCAATTTGGTTAAATATTAGAGCTAAAGAGGAGGACTTCCTGCTCTCTTATTGCAATGTAATGTTATTTTAAAGAAAAAAATATATATATATTATATGTTAAAAATTAAACTTAACAAAATAATAATAAGATTATGTCAATGGTGTTTACTTAAAAAACACACATTATGTGTGCTCCTAAAATAGGCTCATAAAATTAATAAATTAAAATATACATATTATGTGTGCTCCTAAAATAGCTCATAAAATTAATAATTTAAAACCAACATAGATCTATGTTAAATCACTAGTTTATTTCAATAACAAAGACATTCTCTTTCATCGTTCTTGTTATGATTTAGAAACAATAGTTTTAAAAAATATTTATCTAATTCTTATTAATTCAAAATATCAAAAACACAATTAAAATTTTAATCTATTTTATTATATATTATTATCTTTTAACAAATAAAATTATCTACATATTTAAATGGAAAATGTATGACATTTTTTTGCATTTGGTAAAAACATGTTCCTTACATTTGGAAGGATATATGATGTATGAGAGAAATCTAAGTATCTTCTATTTATTTATATTATTGTAATAAAATTGGCTACACATTTAAGCAGATGAATTTGGTAAAAAATGTTCCTTGAAACCATGTATGATGTATGCGAGGAATTTTGGTTAAGTTGTTGGAGAACTTTATTGAATTTATAAAGTAAATGAATTTGGTAAAAATGTTCCTTTCATTTGAAACCATGTATGATGTATGCGAGGAATTTTGGTTAAGTTGTTGGAAAATTTTATTGAATTTATAAAGTAGATGAATTTGGTAAAAATGTTCCTTTCATTCGAAACCATGTATGATGTATATGAGGAATTTTGGTTAAGTTGTTGGAAAATTTTATTGAATTTATAAAGTTTTTGTTAATAGTTGAAAAAAATAATTAAAAAAATCATATAGTTTAAAAATTATTATTTAAAAAAAACTTTTCATTTTATTTTATAATTTATAAAAAATATAAATTAAATAAAATTTTTTAAGCTTATGATATTATTTTTAAAATTAAAAAAAAAAAATATAAAATTTTAAAAACGTTTTCGATTTTATTTACGTAGCCACACATTCCATTAATGAATCCTCTGAATTAGTGTCACAAAAATGCAATAGTAAGTGTTGATAAATAGTGGCATAAAGCTATTATTAAGTACAATATATCGTTCACCACTTATTTAAGTCAGGTCCTTGTACCCTCTCCTTGTCACAGTTTCTTTGGAAGCTTTACTTGGCTCCTTTGGATCCACTTATGGGACATTGGGACACTACCTGTCAGTGTCATGCAGCAGTATTTAAGTCAGGTCCTTGTACCCTCTCCTTGTCACAGTTTCTTTGGAAGCTTTCCTTGGTTCCTTTGGATCCACTTACGGGACATTGGGACACTACCTGTCAGTGTCATGCAGCAGGTTTAATCCACTTATGGGACATTGGGACACTACCTGTCAGTGTCATGAAGCAACGTGCCATAAGCACTGCCCTCAACCATATATGATAGCATATTAACAAAAGCTTTCACTAGTCTCCATAGCTTACCTGTGGTGATGGTGATGGTATGTACAATAGCAGTAGCACTGTAATGGCATCATGCATGTACAATAGCATTTACTGCATAACAGCTTTCCAGTGTTACTGAACTGTAAAGGCATCAGGTATGTACAATAGCTTAGCATAGATATAAGTATATGTATACATGCACAATAGCTAATAAGCTGATAAGATTGATTATGATATATATATATATATATATATATATATATATATATATATTTTAATCTTAGATGACTTTAAGTTATAATATTTTATTTTTTATTTCTTTTTAATATATTGGAGTATAAAATATTTAGTTATTTGAATGACAGTAAATTAGGTTGATCAAAATATTGAATCTATTTCTTAGAAAAAAAACATAATTTGAACCATAAACACTGCAATTTTAGCAAAGTTTGAATCTTGCATGGTACTTGAGATTAAAATTTATTATAACAAACAAACAATTTTGGTTATATATAATATATATATCAACCCATATAATTTGATAGGCGGTGTTTTATTTTTCACATATTCAAAATTAAAAATAATAAAGTTGTTGATACTTGACTTAAATTTGTTCTTTTCCACCTTATAGAATATTGTATATTTAACCTCATAATTTTTGGGGATCATATATGAGAAATTTGAAATTTCATTCTTAACAATTTCCCACTCTCAATGTGAGTTGGAGGTTTTATGAATTTATGCAATTTTAATTACTCATAAGTGTGACTTAGAGGTTGTAAGGATCTATATTGATTGAAAAATGGATTGTTCAAGAATGTGGAGGATTTACCTTTTTGAGCAATATCTTATCAAGTTCATTTATATAGTTTTTTTTTAATTATGAAAAATAAGGTCAATATATTGTAGGTATTGGGGGCATGGAGTAGGGTATGAGGGTTTATAGGTATTCCGCGCAGTATAAAAAGGGGTTTCTAGTAAAAATAAGGAATATATCCTAAAAATAGGGTTTTTTAAATTAAGAATATGTATTGGGAGGGGGGCTCAACAAAAGGATTTTTGTAGGTAATTGTAACACACCTAGAATTGAAAAATAAATATTTTTATTTATTTCAAAAAACATTATGTTAAATTTATTGTAAATTTTTTATGACTAAGTTGGTCAAGGATGTTTGTAATTGAAGAATTATTTATTTTAATAATTAAATAGAAGACATGCCTATCCAAAGGAGACTGTTGAATGAGCGTTCACTGACCCATTAGGAGGAATGAGCAGCTGTAGAAGGCTGGTTGACAAGTGACAGCACTAGCATTTCACTTTCTAGCTGTTGCGGGAAGCAAAATCCCTAAAATTATAGTCATGTTCCCTAAGAGGGGGAACTGAGTAGGTGGCTCATTTAATTCCAAAACTAACCCAAAGACCTAGGCAATCTTATAAAGACCATCAAATTAAGTAGGAGGCTCACTACATTTTTATTTTTTTCAAGTGAATGAACCTTGTGACTGCTACAAACTGAAAAGTCAGGCACACAAGGAATTTGATGAGGGGATAGCTAAAGTGGAATTGTTGAGTTAAGTATGCTACTAAGTGTTATATTGCAACAAGTTCTGTGTGTGCTATTATCCAGTGATCTTCATCCTAGTGGTTTAGTGAACAGGCTCGGGGGTCCTAAACAAGTAATCTTGGCTGCTTCAAGAGACGGTTGGGTGGAACGATCTCCTTTGGGTGTTTTTTCCCCTTCTGCAAATTATCCAGGTTCTAACTGTTTGTTATTTATCTATGATCTAAACTTTATATGTGTAATTTGTTTATAAGTAGGCTTAGTATCTACATAGTTTTAATGGAAATTGTTCTAGATTGATCTGATAAAGGAAAACTGTAATTTAGGTAGTTGAAGTTATCGTATAATGTTTATTGATCAAACTTTACGGTTAAGATAATCCTTGACTTTAAATGATGTTTTTCCTTCTCTTTGAATATTAATTTAGTTAGTCT
The DNA here is from genome assembly GCA_001517045.1 of Pseudotsuga menziesii. Lineage (NCBI taxonomy): Eukaryota > Viridiplantae > Streptophyta > Pinopsida > Pinales > Pinaceae > Pseudotsuga > Pseudotsuga menziesii. The sequence continues at coordinate 264,361 of LPNX010533321.1, read as the reverse complement.
TACTTCTACTATATTGTTAGTATTAGTGTTAACTTTCTGCTAGTTTTAGGTTTAAAGAATAAAACATACATTGAATCATGACTAGAGAAAACCCTATAAAATATTATTACAGAGGTTATTATCATATATATATATATATATATATATATATATAACCTTTAAATAATCTAAACAGTGCTAACTTTAAACAAATCAAGGGTTTCGAATCTATAACCCTGAGAGATAGAGGATATAGGTCTAGGCATATATATATAAGGTTTTACAAACCAAAAACCAAGACTTCAAACTAAAACCAGAAACCAATCGATGTTTTTTTTATAATATAACCATATGACTCATCTTTGTGCATCGAACATATTGTAATTGCAATCTATGACATAGCTAGTATACTTAGGCCTTACGGCCCATAAACCTCAACTGTAACTTAGTTATAAATTAAAGAATTTTAAGATTAAAATTAATAGGGTCACCAGGTTGAATCCTATCAAGGGCAATAGAATGAGTGCTCTACGGCTAAACCCTTTGCAAATATTTACTTCAACAGAGGAAAACTAAATCTAGTTATAAGCAGGCCACATTTTCTTGTTATAAACCTACAACATTATAATATTGCTTCCCATTAAACTAAAATATACAATAAAAAACCTAGCTATGGTTATTACAATATAAGCATCAAGAGTAAACTAGTAAATAACCAGGTGTAGAGATCGAATCCTGCAAAGGATTTCGATTAACTATAGCATAGCTAGATTACAAGATTTTATTAAAAACGAAATACGAAATCGAGATTATCGGCATGCTACAACTCTGGTTGTAGGCTGAAGGCCGTTTAGGTATTCTGAGCTACAATTCTAAAAAACACAGAAGAAATCGCATAGCCTTATGGCTTATTAATCACTATAAAAATAGTAACATCCTTTTCAACTTGACAGTGGCCTCATGGCCTTTCCCCAAAGAAAAATGAAGACTAAGTAAGGGACTCTCGACCAAAATAGTATTTATAAATAAAACAAAGATACCAAACTACTAAACATGATTTTACATCAACAAAATCCCTCACGGGTTTCTTCATAATGGAAGCGAATGTTTTACATTTTGGAATGAAACTCATAGGACTGTTCCAAACATGATGTAAAACAAAGTATAAACTCTATTACTAAACAAACGTTGCATAGTCACTTCGACTCCACGGTCGAAGAGTACTCTTTACGCTTTAAATGTAAAATGCTTCACGGCTACCAAAGAAATTTACCACTTTCACAAAAAGACAACGTAGAGATGGACATCCAGACCATGCCATGAGAACTTAGGTCAAACCATGGTTCTACAAGCCACAGAGCCATGAAGGGCGAGGTAATAGGTCTTACCTGGACCGTAAATCCCTTTCAACACAGCGTCCAACCAAAAGCTGTTTGCAGAGAACCATTCTGGAAAACCTCCTGCACATACAAATTATAGCGGTTAAACATTGGTTTTATAAAACTAATTTATGACAGAAGAAAAAAAATAATACAATTGCAGAGGAAGAGCTTACCTTGTCTCTGCATATAAGACTGTAACCGAAGTAAGAGTTGAACACATGCGTCACCTTTTCGAAGAAACAGAACCTCACCAACAAACTCTTCTCTCTCAGACATTGTTAAACGGTGTTAAGGGCCGAGAACCTCGACTCCTCCATCATCATTTTTTCATAGAGGAGCTACCCAATTGAGAAGTCAGAAATCGGATGGGTTGAATAGAGAACAAATGAACCCAATGCAAAACTTCATTGAAAATTCAATCACTTTCACCGAGGTGTATTAAACCCTAAGGTTTATGAATTGACACATTAAGTGGTGAACAATTGGAATATTTACGCATTCACGTGAACAAGAAATGCCATATGGTGTAATACACTATATAGTCCAAGACTATCCCTTTTTCATTTTGGAGCAATGCCTTCATACCTTAGGTTATGCATGTACTCGTGTATGTTTCCTTCTACCTTTTTCTCAAACCCTTGGTTTCGTATGTTTAATTAAGGGAAAATCGTAAATGTTATTTCAACCTTGTTTTCCTTTACTTTGTTCTTTTAACCTTATGCTTGTTATAACTTAGGTTTTGTATTCTCTTAAGTGTCCTAGGTAGTCCCTTTACTTTTCTCCTGGTTTAGGTCCTTGGACGTATCTTAACAAGGAAATAAATCACCTTCATAGGGTACCTCCATGTTTAAAACAAAAGATCTATGTGTTAGCTCTCAAGCTAAGTAAGACCTTGACCCAACCCTTGAGCTCATCGTGTAGTTAAAAACAACCAATATCATAATTGACAAATTAAGAAGAAATATTATGACTTAGTGTTCATAACTAGACACCCATTTAAGTACTGTCGACATAACATTTAAGACAAGAAGAACTAGAACATAAACCAGCAAAGTATAACTAACAGGAAATAAAGGTAGCATATCATGAATCAAAATGTTATCTCTATAATATCGTTGTCGCAATATGACAAATTATGTACAACATTTGAAACGGCTTTAAACACAAAAGCTAAAGATCATATGGTTAAATATTTTCAAAACTAAACTAGAAAGGTTTTCGTAACCATATTAAACATTGTTACAACTGCAGTTAGAACTAGTTTTATTTTATTTTATTTTATGAATTTTAGGGGATGTTACATGTGGTATCAAAATGAGTTTCCAAGCACCAGGTATGATTGTCTCACTCGCATACAAACAAGAAACAAATATACTGATCATGTTTTAAATTTATTTCTGTACAGAAATATAAAAAATTATTTTGCAGGAAAATGGAAGGTGTTGAAGTATCTGCTAAAAATTGATCTCATCACAATAATCCAGACAACATTTATGTGGAACTAAATAATCAACTCTCACAGTTACTGCAAACAGTGAAGGCGTTAAAGGATGAACTACAAACTGTAAAAATAAATAATGAAAGAGTTTTGGAACTAAATCATATTTTACTAGACAAATTACACAACCGAGGAAAAGATAAAAGACATGCGTATGAAACTAATTCTAAAACAGTATCATACAAACACAAGGGTAAGAAAGTAAAATATTCTTATAGTAAATATTCTTCAGAAGTTAACCCAAGGTCTCATAGAGTAAGGTATAAATACACAAGTGAAAGTAGTGAAAGCGACCATAAGCCTAGGAAAAGGAAGTATAAGCCTTATGAAGAAATCTCAGGAGAATTAAAAAAAAAAACCTCCCATGTTTAACGGGGAAGTAGAAAATGGTGAAAAAGCCAAGGCTTGGTTATCGAGAATAAAAAAGTACTTCCATATTTATAACTACTCCGATAGACTGAAATCCCGGATGGCTATCTACAACCTAACCGGAAAAGTTGGCATCTGGTGGCAGGACATAAAAATAGTCAAAACCCTTAAGGAAAAGTATTTAACCTGGAGAGTCTCTAAAAAGTACTTTATAAGGAATTTTTTATCTGAACAGTATTATGAAGAAAGAGCTAGAGAATTTTATGAACTAAAATTGGGTTCAATGTCAATGAAAGAGTTAAGTAGCAAATTTCTAAGTTTATTAAGATATGTACCATATATAATTGACCAAAAGCCTTAAATACAAATAATTTTTAGTTGTCTTCCCACTAGCTTCAAGGACATAATTGATTTTGATAATCCAAAGATCCTAGAAGAGGCAATGGAAAAAGCTGACTTTTGTTACGAACAGAGTAAAAAGAGAGAAAAAATAACTAACCAAAAGAATAAGAGAACATGTAACTTTGATTAGAAGAGAAAAGGTTTTAAGTGTAATAAAAGTTTTGGAATTAATTCTTGAAATTTCTCTAAGAATAATTTTCAAGGAACATATTTTAAAAGTAAAACACATCAAAATACTACAGCATCGAAAGGCAGGGATATGACTAACAATTATGTTAAAACTAATGAACATAAGGAACCTGTAAAGTGCTGGGAATGTCAACGACCAAATTATGCCAAGTATTGTCCGAATAGGAAGGGGAACTTCAATAATGTGCATACCATTCAAGAAGAGGAAACAATTGGAGATGTAGCAAATGAAATGCCCAGAATAAATGCAACCTTGGAGAATCAACAGACTGACCATCAAACTTCCATGGTGGAAGTACAAGGTATGATACAAAACCAGTCGGTTTCTATTCTGATTGACCCAGGTGCTAGTTTAATTTATGTGTCACCTAGCATAGTGGAAAAATGCAAATTATCTTTGAAAAAGTTTGAAAAGTCTTGGCTGGTCCGGTTAACTACAGGGACTAAAAGGAAAGAAGTTAATTATGTTGAAAATTGTGATTTGTTTATGAGTCAGTTCAAAACTCAAGTCAGGTTAAATGTATTACTGTTAGGATCTTATGTCGTTTTAATAGGTTTGGATTGGCTGGAAAAACATCAAGTAATTTTAAATTGTTCTCAAAAAACAATTACTTGTTTAAATGATAAAGAAGACAGGATTACAGTTAAAGGAATACGTAGGAAAATTTCTGTTAGACAAATCTCATCCTTATAAATGAAAAAGGCTGTAAGAAAAGGTTGTAAAGTCTTTGCTATACATGTAATAAATAACGAACAAATTGATAAAGAAGATAAGCTAAAATTCGATGATATTCTAATCCTACAAGATTTCTCGGATGTTTTCCCGGAAGAAATTCCAGGATTACCTCCAAAGAGATATTTGGATTTTATAATCAAATTAGTACCAAGATTTGTACCTAAGTCAAAGGCTCCTTATCGAATGAACATTTTAGAACTAAATGAATTAAAATTACAATTGCAAGAACTAATAGACAAAAATTATGCAAGACCAAGTGTATCCCCATGGGGAGCACCTATCTTATTTGTTAAAAAGAAATATGGTACATTACGTATATGTATAGACTACCGTAAACTAAACAAAATCACAATTAAAAATAGATATCATCTGCCCCGCATTGATGATCTGTTTGATCAGATACGCGGATCAACAATATTTTCAAAAATAGACTTGAGATCTAGATATCATCAAGTCATAATTAAATACGAATATATTTTAAGACACTTTTAGAACTAGATACGAGCACTATGAGTTTGTGGTTATGCCCTTTGTGCTAACAAACGCTCTAGCAAATTTTATGTGCTTAATGAACAGTGTCTTAAGCAAATACTTAGATACGTTTGTGGTCATCTTCATAGATGTCATATTAATTTATTCTAAAACAAAAGAAGAACATGATGAACACTTGTAGATAATACTACAGGTTTTAAGAGAACATAAGTTGTATACTAATTTCAGTAAATGCGAATTTTATAAAGATAAGATACACTATCTAGGGAACGTGATATCCAAGGAGGGGATATCAATAGACGTGGATAAGATAAAAGAAATAATTGATTGGCATGTTCCCAAAGATGTAACTGATGTGCGATCATTCATGGGAATAACGGGTTATTATGAAAAATTTGTAGAAGGATTCTCGGAAATCGCGAATCCTATAACATCATTACAGAAAAAGGGAAAAAGATTTGTCTGGGATGAAAAGTGTGAAGAAAGTTTTAATAGATTAAAAGAAATGTTAACTACTGCACCCATATTAAAAATAACAGATCTAGACAAAGATTTCGTTGTATGCACTAATGCATGCAATGAAGGTTTGGGTGGAGTACTGACAGAAGAAGGTCACATAATTGCTTATGAATCAAGGAAGTTAAAAACACGCGAAAATAATTATGTAACTTATGAATTAGAACTAGTTGCGATAATCCATGCTCTAAAAATGTGGCGCCATCATCTGATGGGTAAAATATTTTTGCTAATGTCTGATAACATAAGTTTGAAGTATTTGTTTGGTCAAGAAAATATAAACACAAGGCAAGCTAGATGGTTATATTTCCTTAGAGAATATGATTTTGAAATCAAACGCATAAAAGGAAAGGAAAATAAAGTGGCTTATGACTTAGGCAAAAACACAATATCAAGTTTTATAGCTTCCATTAGTAGTTATAAAACAAAATTAGAAGATAAATTGGAAGAAGGGATAAAACTAGACATAGAATACCAAAATGTAAGAGAAAAGGTAACCACAATGTATCTAAAAATGTAAATACAGATTACAGTTTAAATGAAAATGGCTTAATGCTATATAAAAATAGACTTTATGTACCTAACATACCAGAAAGTAAACTACCAATTCTAAATGAAGTACACAAAATTCCTTATTCCGGACATCTGGTGTATCAAAAGATGATAACAATGTTTAGAAAAGAGTATTTCTGGCCTAATATGAAGAACGAATTTATTGAATATATAGCTAGGTGCATAGAATTTCAGCAAGTTAAAGCTGAGCATCAACACCCAGTAGGTATTTTACAACTATTACCAATTCCAAATTGAAAATGGGAAGTCATAAGTCTTGATTTTATAACTGGTTTGCCTAAAAATAAGAAACCAAATCATTCAATAATGGTAGTTGTGGACAAACTAAGAAAGGAATCACACTTTATACATGTTAAAACAACTCATAAAGCTTCTAACATTGCCGACATCTTCATGAAATAAATCTTTCGGTTGCACAAGATTCAGAAGGTAATAATTTCTGACAGAGATCCTAAGTTTACTGGTAATTTTTGGAAATCTTTGTTTAAAAGACTAGATACTATATTGAATTTCAGTACTTCTTATCATCTGCAAACAAATGGATAGAGAGAAAGAGTCAATCAAGTACTAGAAGACATGTCACGAATGTATGTTAGAGACTATTCCAAGAAATGGGAAGATTATTTGCACTTAGTTGAATTTGCGTATAATAATCATTATAAAGCTTCAACTAAACTTCATCTTTTTTTAATATTATATGATGGGAAATGTAATACTCCTGTAACATGGAGTAATCCAGTTGACAGAGTGATGTTAGGACCTGACTTGTTAAAATAACTAGAACTGACAGTGAAACAGGGACAAAGCAATTTGAAAATTGTTCAAGACAGACAAAAAAGTCATGCAGACCTTAAGAGAACTCCGAAGAATTTCAAGTAGGTGAGCATGTATTTGTTAAGGTAAAACCCAGAAAGAGCTGCTTTAAACTAGGGAGTTGTGCTAAATTAGTACCTAGGTATTTTGGACCATTCAAAATATTAGCAAGAGCAGGGCCAGTGGCATATCATCTAGCTTTTCCACCTAATCTTACAATACATAATGTTTTTCATATTTCCATATCGAAAAAGTATGTGATCGATGCTACTCATGTGATCGACTGGAATGTTATTCAGGTAGAACCCAAAGGAGATTTTCAGGTGGAACCATACTGTATTCTTGACAAGAGGGAAATTTTTCTCCAGAATCGCACCATTGGACAGCAAAAGGTGCAATGGAAACACCTTAGTCTAGATGAAGCAACCTGGGAATTGAAGAGCCATATGTGAGAGGCATATCCAGCTCTGTTCCAAGAAGGCTTAGAATAAACTTAAGCAACATTGAGGACAATGTTGAACTTAAGGGGGGGTGTTTGTAACACACCTAGAACTAAAAAATAAATATTTTTATTTATTTTAGAAAACATTATGTTAAATTTATTGTAAAGTTTTTGGCCAAGTTGGTCAAGGATGTCTGTAATTAAAGAATTATTTATTTTAATAATTAAATAGAAGAGACACCTATCCAAAGGATATTGTTTAATGAGTGTTCACTAACCCACTAGGAGGAATGAGCAGCTGAAGAAGGATGGTTGACAAGTGGCAGCACAAGCATTTCACTTTCTAGCTGTTGTAGGAAGCAAAAACCCTAAAATTGTGGTCATGTTCCCTGAGAGGGGGAATTGAGCAGGTGACTCATTTAATTCCAAAACTAACCCAAAGACCTAGGAAATCTTATAAATACCATCAAATTGAGAAGGAGTCTCACTACATTCTATTTTTTTAAGTGAATGAACCTTGTTACTTTTGCAAACTGAAAAGTCAAGCACACAAGGAATTTGATGAGGGGATAGCTAAAGTGGAATTGTTGAGTTAAGTCTGCTACTAAGTGTTATATTGCAACAAGTTATGTGTGTGCTATTATCCAGTGATCTTCGTTCTAGTGTTTCAGTGAATAGGCTCAAGGGTCCTAAGCAAGTATTCTTGGCTGCTTCAGAAGACGGTTGGGTGGAACGGTCTCCTTTGGTTGTTTGTCCCCCTTCTGCAAATTATCCAGGTACTAACTATTTGTTATTTATCTATGATCTAAAGTTTATATTTGTAATTTGTTTATAAGTAGGCTTAGTATCTACAGAGTTTTAATGGAAATTGTTCTAGATTGATCTGAGAAAGGAAAAATGTAATTTAGGTAGTTGAAGTTATCGTATAATGGTTATTGATCGAAATTTATGGTTAGGATAATGCTTGACTTTAAATGATGTTTTTTCCTTCTCTTTGAATATTAATTTAGTAGTCTTATTTCTACTATATTGTTATTATCAATATTAAATTTCTGTTAGTTTTAGGTTTAAAGAATAAAACATACNTATATTAAGGGTTTCAAAACAGTTTTAACTTTAAAGAAATCAAGGGTTTCAAATCAGTAGCCCCGAGAGATAGAGGATACACCTAAGTATATATATATATATATATATATATATATTATAATTTTTTACAAACCAAAAACCAAGACTTTAAACTAAAACCAAAAACCAATCAATGTTTTTTTATAATATAACCACACGACTCATATTTTTGCATCAAACATATTGTAACTGCAATCAATGACATAGCTAGTATACTTTGGCCTTACGGCCAATAAACCTCAACTTTAACTTATTTATAAATTAAAGAATTTTAAAATTAAAATTAATAGAGTCACTAGGTCGACTCCTGTCAAGGGCAATCAACTGAGTGCTCTATGGCTAAACCCTTTACAATTTTTACTTCAGCAGAGGAAAACTAAATCTAGTTATAAGCATGTTGCATTTTCTTGTTATAAACCTACAACATTATAATGTTGCTTCCCCTTAAACTAAAATATACAGTAAAATCCCTAGCTATGATTATTACAATCTAAGCATCAACAATAAACTAGTAAATAACCGGGTGTAGAGATCGAATCGTGCTAAGAATTTCGATTAACTAAGGTAGAGCTACATTACAAGAATTTAGTAAAAAGGAATACCAAATCGAGATTATTGACAAGCCACATCTCTAGTTGCACGCTGAAGGTCGTTTAGGTATTATCGACTGCAATTCTAAAACACACAGAATAAATCGCATAGTCTTATGGATTGTTAATCACTATAAAAACAATACCATCCTTTTTAACTTGACAATGGCCTCATGGCATTTCCCTAAAGAAAAACTAAGACTAAGTAAGGGCCTCGCGGTCGAAATAGTATTTATAAGTTAAGTCGAAATAGTATTTATAAGTTAAACAAAGTTACCGAACTGCTAAACATGATTTTACATCAACAAAATCCCTCATGGGTTTCTTCAGAATGGAATTGAAAGGTTTACATTTTGGAATGACAGTCGTAGGAATGTTCAAAACACACCATAAAACAAATTATAAACTTTGTCACTAAACAAATGTTGCATAGTCACTTTGAATCCACGATCAAAGAGTACTCTTTACACTTTAAATGTAAAATGCCTCATGACTACCAAAGAAATTTACCACTTTCACAAAAAGACAATGCAGAGATGGAAATCCAGACCATGCCATGAGAACTCAAGTCAAACCATGGTGCTACAATCCACAGAGCCATGAAGGGAAAGGTAACAGGTATTACCCAGATCGTAAATCCCTTTCACCACAACGTCTAACCAATATCTATTTGCAAAGAACCATTCTGGAAAACATCCTACACATACAAACTACAGAGGTCAACATTGATTTTATAAAACCAATTTATGATAGAAAAAAACAATAATACGGTTGCAGAGGAAGAGCATACCTTTTCCCTACATATAATACCATAACCAAAGAAAGAGTTGAACATAGGCGTCATCTTTTCGAAGAAACAAAACCTCACCAACAAACTATTCTCTCTCAGATGGGGTTGAAAGGTGTCGAGGGCCAAGAACCTCGGCTCCTTTGCTTTTGCACAGAGGAGCTACCTAGTCGACCAGACATAGACCAAATGGGTTCAACATAGAACAAATGAACCCAATGCATAACTTCATCGAAAAGATGATCACTTTCACCGAGGTGCATTAAACCCTAGGGTTTATGAATTGACACATTAAGTGGTGAATAATTGGAGTATTTACACATTCACGTGAACAACAAATGCCATATGGTGTAATACGCGTATACCCAAAGTATATAGTCCAAGACTATCCCTTGTTCATTTTGGAGCAACGCCTTCATGCCTTTGGTTATGTATGTACTCGTGTATGTTTCCTTCTACCTTTTTCTCAAACCCTTGGTTTCGTATGTTTAGTTAAGGACAAACTGTAAACGTTATTTCAACCTTTTTTCCCTTTACTTTGTTCTTTTAACCTTATGCTTGTTATAACTTAGGTTTTGTATGCTCTTTAGTTTCCTAGGTAGTCCCTTTACTTTTTCCCTGGTGTTGGCCTCTTCCTCCTTCTTGTCTAGACCCGTAGTTCAAAAACAACACAATACCAACAAGACACCAAAAGACATTGACTCGATAGAGGAAGCTTAGTCGACAATGCCCATGAGGCAGGCATAGTCCCACCCAAGATATATTAATGTGTAACTTCCAGAACCATGTTTCTGCAGTTGGAAAGGGATTATAGTCCCTTGGCGTGCGACCAAGGTGCTCGATAAAGGCAACATGATGGAGTCTACTACTGCAGGACAACAGCGTAGCGAGGTGTCGCAACTTCTGTGCGACACAACCTTGTCCTTACTCTCAACAACTGGAGCAACTTGTGTGATGCAGCCGATTCCTTACACTTGACAGACAATGCTTGACTTATAGTTTAACTTAGTAGTTTGACCATGAACTCATACATAACATTCCAGTAATTATTTAAACATTCATTCATTTACTGATTAATAAGATGGTGGTATACATTCAACAGTAACTCATCAATATACAATAAGCAACTACTTGACATTCACATACACATTCAACAGTCATCAATCATTCAACACAAGAAATAACCACGAAATAACGTGGAAACCCATTTGGGAGAAACCACTAAGGCGCTCTTCATCTGGCATGATAAATGTGTATAGTACCTTGCAGTCTGCGACCTGCAGACTGGTCCTAAAGATATGTCTAAGTAAATCAATCTCTTTTTATTCTCATGCTCTATGGTTTTATTCTCTATCTAATCCTATTGGTCCACACACATCCTGGATCGAATCTTCTACTTTACTAGAAGTCTGCGCACACAACTGCAAGATCCGCGGCTCAACAAAATTTTACTTCTACTAGACTCTTCCTTGAATCTTCTTCTTCTACTTTCTACCTTCCTAACAGTATGAACCAAAGCACACTGAATGACCACTGAACCCTTATACATAGCGGGTTCCTCCTATTTATAATATCTACAAGACCACGCAGGGTCGAATGATTACAGCTTAGTTATTACAGATTCAATAATTGCAAAATATCTCTGTTACATAAATGTCAGCCCATACCTAGCCACGAGAATCTTGTAATACATTAACCACAGCCGTGACTAGCCACGGAAACGTCTTTCATCTCGTCTGTACTGGTCAAAAATAGCCACAAAACTATCCTTCATCTTCTGTTGGTTTGTCCTTCTGCAGTCTTCCTTGACTTCTGCCTGTCTAGATTTAACTTCTCTACCTGCCTCTTCCACCAACTCCGAATGTGCCTTCATCATCACAACATCCTCGTCACAACTTCTTTCCATCCTTATCCTACCTTTCCTGCGTCGCGCACATGTTTTTCCTTCTTGCACTGGATCCTTCATTTTCTTCTTGACATGTTTTTAGCCTGTTGCACGTGCACTTTTCCTCCTTTGCTTGCGCGACTGCTTTATCCTTGTATATTTTTCCTTCTTTTCCTAGATCTTTCCCTAGCCCAACAGGGCCCCAACACTCACATGTGGTTTGTCTAGAGCCACTAAGGAAAAAGGGATGTCCTATTCAAAATTGCTTGTCGCAAAACTGTAGTTTCCTAGAAATACTTATGCTTCTAGCATCGGCTGGGCCACAGGACCAACCTTGTCCTGTAATTCCTTCAAAACCTGCTGCACCCAAGCGATATCCACGCTGAATTCCTCAACTTGTTTCTCCAACTGTTCCACCTGGTTGGAACTGATGTGTTCCAATGGTCCTGCTTCTAGCAACTGCGCAATATGTCGAAGCTTCTACTGCACAGGCTGAATAAGCACTGTCACTCACACTACTTTCGATTGATGTGCTTCTACCTCATCATTTCTAGTGTGCTCTCAGTCATGAAGAGATTGAGATTCCTTCTGAACCTGCTTGATCTGAGCAATCATGGTAACCTTCTCCTGTAGAGAGAGCTTCTTCATCTTTTCCTTCACCGCAGTGATTTTATGATCAACTTGCTGTGCATCTACCTTGATCTTTTCTCCTGCCTCATCTTCGAGAAGCACTTCCCATATAGTGGAAATGACTTCAACTGCCTTAGTGTAGAGTTTTTCTCTATTGCATATATTCGCAACAACCTCAGAAGTTGATTTGATGCGTTCCTCGAGCACCTCAGGTGGTGTGCTTGGCACCTTCTTGGATTGAAGCTCCTCAACCTACTTCTTCAGCTCCACGACAATCCGTGACAACCAGGAAACCTTAGTAGCAGAATCTTCATCTTCCTGGCCCTCTTCCGGTGGGAAGTCTACGACCACGCCCTTAATGGTTTCAACTAGTGCAACGTGAATTTTCTTGCACGCCTCAATTTATTTTTCTTTCTCTTTAAGGAGGGCCTTGCATGCCTTTACCTTCCTTTACTACTTTGTTGCTTGATACCCAACAACATTCTCGTGCAGTTGTTTCCAACACAGCTTCTTATTGTAATTCATAGACTTCACCCAATGTAAGCTTGGAGAAGTCTATCTGCAATGTATTGAACTCCTTGACAACATCATCAAATCCACTCGTCTTTGTCCTTGCTTCCAGTGTGCGCCCCTGGATTTGTACTTTGATCGGAGTCACTTGCTTTGGTGTGACTAATGGGACATTGGGATCGACACCATATGTATTAGACTCAACAATGGCTTTGACTTTGTTAATGGCTTCAATAAGCTTATTGAATTGCCCTGCAACCTGCCCAGCTAATTTTACCTGCTGCGTGTTTAGTGCCTCAAGGATTTTGTTGGAAACCTTAGCTACAATGCCTGTTAGCTCTTGAGCATCGTCCTCAATCAACGTGTTCGTGTTAGCCTCTCTGTTGGATTTTCTCTCCTTGTGTTGTTGTCCCCATTCTTGTTGTTGCATTTTTGCTTGGGTTTGGATATTCTCATTACTAGGCGTGTGCTCTGAATCACCATGATCAGAGCCACCATCACCACCATCATCATCGTCTCCTTCCTCCTCCCATGACTGATTGTTCTAATTGTATCCTGGACATATCCTTGGCCATTCTGCTGGTCATTGCCTTGGTCATTTGGTGGGTCCACTTGATCTTCACCTTCTGCTAGTGGCTCTGCGAGAGGGTTGCGCCACTCCTCAGGACACTCTTTGACAATTGTGTCCACCTCATCAGTAGTGATCATGAACCTTGCATTATATGGTTGCTTTTTCAGGTTTTTCTTTGGCTCCAAAATCATATTTTGCGTGCCAGCCTGGAAATTTATGAAGGCCGCATAACTATGCACTGTCGCTGCGCATATTCTGTGGGTTAACCTGATAACAACGCGCAATGCCTCAGCGTGTAGAAAAAACTCAATGTTATTACTTGTCTGGCATTTCTTATTCTTCTTCCTCTCCCACAGGTTCTGATATTTTGTGCCAAAGAAATGTAATGGGACATCCATTTGTTGGTAGTTCGATGGGTTGGACCACAGAATGAACGATATCAAAATGAGTAGCCAGGATTTATGAAATTTTTAATTAGGTTCCTCTTGTGCCTACTGTGCATCATTCATCATTTCATTGAGAAGAAACTACGACCAATTGAAAAACACTCCTTGTCCGCACAGTTCTGCAAGGTCTACTACTCCAGAATTACATCCAGTTGGTCTCATCTTGCGCAGTAGTTTACAAGAGAGGATCTTTGCGGCAAATCGCACTATGTTGTCCTCAATAGGACCAATCCAAAATCCCCTACCAGCACACTAAAGGCTATACTTCTACTTCATCTTGGTGGTTTCCTCGTTGTGCAAATATGGCATGGGGTCTTCTCCTATATTTGGTAGACCTGTGATTGAAGAAATAAGCTCGATGTCGACCGGGTATGGTTGATCGAGCCATAAGCATCTTCTATGGAAGCAGACTAGAAGTTGTTTCACGTATGTATTAACCTACAGAATGTGGCTGAAATGCGGCATGAACAACAAGTCCAACAGTCCTGCGCTGATGATTCCAGAATCCCACTGCATTGGTACTAAGACCTGTGCCTAAGTCGGTTCGGTTTGATTTGTAGTCATGAAATTGTTTATTTCCAAGCCAAACTGCAGGCGAGTGTCGACATCTTCAAATTCCAACCTGGAGATCTTTGGCATTATATTCCTCAACAGGGGTACATCATTAGGGATTTGAGGTGAGACTAAAAATGTGGACGCTTTCATTGGAAGCGTCACTTCCTTCGCATTAGCTCTCTTGGGCCGAACGTAGTGCGAGAAGTCTTCTTCTTCCATCCTGACACTCACGTCTTTACGAGGTGGTGAGTCCTCGTCTATGAGACTTTTCGTCCTCCTTTTTTTTTAATTCGCGCAGCGCAGTCCTAGATAATCATGTCGCAACCATTATAGTAAGGCTTCAGGAGACTCCCATTCACCATTCCTGTGACATATGTTCCATCCAGTTTCTGTAGTTTTACTGCGCTTGCATAAGTGATGTGCGTAATTACATATGGCCCAAACCATTGTGTCTTTATCTTTCCCGAGTGTTTGAAAAAATTTCTATCATACAACAACACAAGTCCTCCAACTTTGAATGGCTTAACCCGGACATGGCGATCGTTCCATGCTTTTTGTCTTTGCTTTTCCACTGTCTGGTGAAATCCTATGATGAGGCGTTCTTCCATCTAAAAGAGTTGTGACAGCCTTTGCAAAATAACATCTCCGTGAGCGCAACAATCCGTAAGCTGGGAAAAATGTATTCCATTGGAACAACATCTTCATGTCCATATACTAGCTTGAATGGAGTGTGCCTTGTCAGTCGCTTGCAAGTTGTGCGATACACCCATAGCACAGCTGATACTTTCTGATCCCAGTCATCTCGGTGCACATTGCATACCTTGGTCAATGCATTCTCCGGGATCTTGTTGAAGGCTTTGACCGTTCCATTCTCCTGAGGATGATAGGGTTTCTTCTTCTTATGTTGGATCTAAAACTCTGCAATCAGCTCAACAATCATTTTGTTAACAAAATGCGTACCTTGGTCACTTAGTAGTATCTTTGGAAATCCATATATGGTGACTACATTTTCAAACAAAAAATTTTCTATAGTCGTAGCAGTACAATATTTAACAGGCATAGCTTCAGCCTATCTAGTTAAATAGTCTGTCGTAGTGATAATGTAGCGCACACCAGTTCTGTTTCCTGGTGGACCGATCGGTCCCACAAAATCAACTTCCCACTTGTCAAATGCTTGAAGGGTTATCTGCGGTGCAAGTGGCATATCGTCAAAACACGATGGTTTTCCTATTCTTTGGCAGATATCACAACACCTACAGAAGCTTTTAGTATCCATGTGTATGGTTGGCCACCACAGTTATGCCTTAAATATCTTGCGCATTGTTTCTTTTTCCACATAGTGTCCTCCTGCGACACCAGCATGTGCTTCGCTCATTACCCAAGTTTGTTCATAATAAAAAACAAAGTGGCGCAGTATTTCATCCAGTCCTAACTTATACAGATGTCCCACAATTAGTGTATAATTGACAGCTTTGACAACCAAATGTTTCTTCTGATTAGTTGGCATTCATTCAGGTGCATAGCCTATGCTAAAATAGTGAATGATTGCGTTAAACTCATGGTTTTGATCGTGCATCATGTGGATCGCAAATAGTTGCACATCAAGTAAGTTATATTCTAGGTTGGTTGTCTCTTCACCACTTTCTATTGTTGATGGGTGGTCTGGCCCGACATTCAGTCGACCAGGTTTGACAACGACCTCAAAATCAAATTCTTGAAAGAGGAGAATCCATCTGTAGATCTTCCCTCCAACACTCGCTTATTAACTTTGTATTTCAACATTGAATGATCAATGTACATATGAAAATTCCCACCCAACAAACAGTGTCTAAACTTTTGAAGCGCATAGACCATAGCGAGGCCTTCTCTTTCCATCAAAATATTAACATCAACCAATTTTTTGAAGCGCATAGACCAATTTTTGAAGCGCATAGACCAATTTTTTTTGCGTCAAAATATTGACATCAGAGCCCAGGTATAAGATGATGTAATCCATGTCATAATCCCCTATCTGCACAGTTATTATTAAGTCGCGCCTAGTTTTGAATTTCTTGCTGACCTGGTTAAATTTATTTTCAGGTTATGGCTTCGTGGGTGTCTCTTCTATCATTGATTGTAGTTCCGCGATAGCATATTTATCTTGTAGTAACATTAACCAGCTTGATAGAAAACACTTGATCTTACTAACCTTTTGTGGCGTTTTCTTCTGAAATATCTGCTGAAATCATTCAGGCATCTCTTTGACTTATTTTAATGTCTTCGGTTCTTCTGGATGCACGGAATCTGGTTGCATGTCCATGAATACTTGCTTCTATTTTTGGACATCGAATGACACCTTCTTCTGCGCTGTAAGTCGTACCTACGACTGTAGTTTTTCTTGTGGTTTATCCTGATCAACTCTAGTCGCAACACCTCCTTGTGTTACGATAGCAACGTTTGGATCTCTTAGCTCAACAACAATCATTTTAACGTTCAAGCTCAAATTTAGGTTTGGGTTATACATAGGGTTAGTTCCTACGATGGTCCTTTCTTTCCATTTTGCGATCAACTAAAGACATTGCTCCACATTATGGTCATGTCCTTTACAATATGAGCATGTCTTCATGGGTTCCAGGAAATCTATAGCATAGTGACCTGGATGTCCATAGTTATAGCATGTAACCTGACCTCTTCCTCTACCAAATCCTCCTCCTCCTCTGCCTCTGAAGTTTCCACCACCTCTTCCATGCGGGTGTGGTTGCTACGAGGGGTACTGGTTTTGTTGATATTGTAGATGCCGGTGATTCTGCTGCGCGTATGGTTACTGTGGTGCATACTGAGGCTGATACTAATTCTGATACTAATTGGGTGGGAACTACATAGGCTGATATGATGGTTGCACCAGTTCAGCCTGAGCCTACCCCTCATTCTTCATCAAGTAAGTTTCAACTGTCTTTTCCTTCAAGAGCTGGTATGCTCTGCAAATCCTTCTCTTTATGCCCTACTGACTTACAGAATTTACAAAACAGGTTTGCCAAGGTAATTGCAACTTTTTGCAAGTATAAACACTCTTTGTCGCGGTGCCCTCTATATTGGCATATGCGGCACCAAGGTAGTCCATGGCCATTTAATGGGTTTGGTGCACCAAATGAGACGTAATTCATGAATGTCGGATAATTATCCTTTTTGTGTCCATCCGTTCTGCATTTTGTGCACCATAAATATTCTTTTGCCTCCTTGCATTTCTTGATGTCTTGCACCTGTATCGTTATATTTGCCAACTGCAACTGAATCTACACCATCCCTGCGGCACCATCGCCAATTGGTGAGGCCTCCAGCTTCATTAACAATTCCATCTCTTTTGTCTGCGACTCGATCTTTTGTTACATCAATGACCCTTGGATGTGTGGTAAGAGGGCAGCAATAAACCACTTTTTATGTTGTACATCCAACATTTGGAAGCTTACCTTGGCCATCAAAGTCTTGAACCGTTGGTCAAAGTCCCATACTGGCTCTACCAATGCTTGTTTGATTTCTTTGATCTAAGTGATGCACTATGACTGAGACTTAGGTTTTTTGAACTTAGAGATCATTGTAGCTCGTATCTCATCAAGGGTCTTCTGTGGTGTTCCTGGTGGTACTACGCAGAACATCATAAACCAGTCAAGTCCACGTTTTGAACTAAGCGAACCATCCAAACAACTTCATAGATGAACCAATGTTGCTATGGATCTTCTGCTCCATTACCTTTGAATGTATGTAACCGAATATCTACCCTAACGATTGCGTTGGCATTGGGGTTGTTTGATAGCTAATCTAATGGAGGCATACTCCCTTGCCCGCTAGTCGCAGTACTAGCACTATCATTATTAACAACTCTTTCAGGAGATGACGCTCTAGACCTCAGCTCTGGAGATACTCCTGGTGTGTTGTAGTGGCGTCCAAACCTTGGTGACTCGACAGTCTATTCAGAGTCTTATGCTCCTTTCGATATCAGGCTGTAGTCCTCCTCTTCATCGTAAGACCCTTCGTCTACCTGCAACTAAAATTTGTGCTCACTCTCTTTGAACAGACTAGGAGCTCATCGACCTTCTTCTGTCTTTCTTCTTTTCCCTAATATGAATCTCCTTCCACTCCTTAGGAATCCAGCTTCTAGTTCAGGTTCTGTACTTCCTAGGAACGTCTCAACTCACCATTTCCCATTTTCTTGACAGGTTGTCTGTGACATAGCCTTCCTCTGGTGTGTGTGACTCAACTACTTAACTATAAGATGCCCTTCTCATAAACAAGTATCTTGATCCATGTACTGATAGATAATAGATATATTCTTCGGGGTCCTTGGAAAAAATTTCTTTTGGCCTCAGTGTATGAGGTTATAGCCTCTATTGCAAACTCATTAATATATCCTTGCAAAATACTATCAACCCAAAAATCAACAACTCTAGAGATGGTGTTAATTACACTGTTTACTTCGTGAACCAATTGATCATTCCACTTGATTGCTTCTCTTATATAAAAATTTGTCTTCCTTCTTGCCAATCTTGATAGCCACTCGTGCAGTACAATGGGAAACTCTGCAAAGAATATCTCATGAATATCAGTGTATATGTACTGGTCCACCTAGTTTTTGCGCTCAACCATGATGTTGAGCTCTCCTCCTACGCGAATGCTAGAGTTTTAGACTCTAGCCAGTCCTCTACCTCATTTTGTGTCGGATGGCACAACATTTCCCTTGACTCAAATGGTTAACGAGTCCCAACAACAGAACCTTTTGTTGGCCTCTTCCTCCTTCTTGTCTAGACACACATGCAGTTCAACAAAAACACAATACCAACAAGACACTAAAAGACATCGGCATGACAAAGAAAGCTTAGTCGGCAATGCCTTCGAGGCAGGCACAGTCTCACCCAAGATATCTTAATGTGTAACTGCTAGAACCATGTTTCGGCAGTTGGCGAGGGATTAGAGTCCCTTGTCGCGTGGCCAAGGCGCTCGACAAAGGTGACATGATGGATTCTACTATTGTGCGACAACAACGCAGTGAGGTATCGCAACTTTTGTGCAACACAACCTTGTCCTTACTCTCAACATCTAGCGCAACTTGTGCGACGTAGCTGATTCCTTACACTTGAGAGGCAACGCTCGACTTATAGTTTAACTTAGCAGTTTGACCATGAACTCATAGATAACATTCCAGTAATGCTTTAAACATTCATTCATTTACTGATTAATAATATGGCAGTATACATTCAACAATAACTCATCAATATAAAATAAGCAACTACTTGACATTCACATACACATTCAACAATCATCAACATTTAACACAAGAAATAATGTGGAAACCCATCTGGGAAAAACCACCAAGGTGCTCTTCATCTGGCATGAGAAATGTGTATAGCACGTTGTAGTCTACGACCTACAAACTGTTCCTAAATATATTTCTAAGTAAATCAATCTCTTTCTATTCTCATTCTCTCTAGTTTTATTCTCTATCTACTCCTACTAATCTGCACACAGCCTGGATCGACTGTTCTACTTTACTAGTGGTCTGTGCACATAGCTACTAGATCTGTGGCTCAACACCCTTTTACTTCTACTAGACTCTCCCTTCAATCTTCGTCTTCCATTGCCTACCTTCCTAACAGTCTGAACCAAAACACACCGAACAACAACCGAACCCTTATATAGAGCGGGTTCCTCCTATTTATAATATCTACAAGAGCACACAGGTTCGACTGAGTACAACTCAGCTATTATAGACTCGACAACTGCAAGATATCTCTATTACATAAATGCCAGCCCATACCTAGCCGTGAGAATCCTGCAATGCATTAACCACGGCCTTACCTAGCTGTAGAAACGTCTTTCATCTCGTCTATACTGGTCATAAATAGCCGCAAAATTGTCCTTCATCTTCTGCTGGTTCGCCCTTCTGTAGTATTCCTTGACTTCCACCTATCCAGCTTTAACTTCTGTACCTGCCTCTTCCGCCAACTCCAAATGTTCCTTCCTCATCGCAGCATCTTCGTCACAACTTCTTTCCATCCTTATCCTACCTTTCCTTCGTAGTGCACATGTTTTTCCTTCTTGCATTGGTTCCTTCATTTTCTTCTTGACCTGTTTCTACCCTATCGTGCACACACTTTTTCTCCTTTGCTTACACGACTGATTTATCCTTGTATATTTTTCCTTCTTTTCCTAGCTCTTTCCCTGGCCCAACACTTGGTTTAGGTCCTTGGGCGTAGCTTAACAAGGCAAGAAATCACATTCATAGGGTACCTGTATGTTTAAAACAAAAGGCCTATGCGTTATCTTTCAAGCTAAGTAAGACCTTAACCCAACCCTTGAGCTCATCGAGCAGTTAACAACAATCAAGAGCATAATCGACAAATAAAGAAGAAATATTATGACTTAGTGTTCATAACTCGATGCTCATTTAAGTACTGTCGGCATAACATTTAAGACAAGAAGAACTAGAACATAAACCAACAAAGTACAACTGACAGGAAATAAAGGTAGCATATCATGAATCAAAATAGTGTCGCTATAATATCGTTGTCGCAATATGACAAATTATGTACAGCGTTTGAAATGACTTTAAACACAAAAACTAAAGATCATATGGTTAAATATTTTCAAAGCTAAACTGGAAAGGTTTTCGTAACCATGTTAAACATTGTTACAGTTGCACTTAAGACTAGTTTAATTTTATTTAATTTTATGAATTTTAGGGGATGTTACAGTAATTATCAATATCTAGTGAAATTAGGGGTATTCTTTAATATCACATGAACGGATGGGTTATGACATGGTTTCATTGAGTGAAGACCCGGTGTTCAAGAAATGCCATAATCCACCTAGATTACTTAAATGAACGGAGTTGTATTGTACTGTGAAGGATTGCTTAAATGGATGGAGTTGTATTGTACAATGAAAGATTGCTAAAATAAATAGAGTTGTATTCAAAATTAATTTGAATAGTGGTTTCACAATGTTGATTACATAATTAATATTTATATTTTTAATTAGTTTAATATTTTTGACTTTTAAGAAAAAAAAACTTTTTTTTTAATTTTTTAAACAATCATTTTGAAATAAATTTAGGAAAAAATAAATTTAAGAAAAAACATATTAAAATCTTAATTAAATTAAATTATAAATTTGAATAAAATTTTATTTAAATTAGACAAAAGTTTATATAGAAAAAATTCAAAACAACATGTTTTTTTACGTATTAATTATTTATTAATTACTTTTTATTAAGTTCGAATTACAATTTTTTTTTCAATTATTTATAACTCAATCTATACAATGAGCTTGTTTTTATTTTAAATAATTTGAAATGTTGTGTATCAGATGTTTAGTTTTTATTTTAAATGTTTTGTATCTCATGTTTAAATGATGGGTACTTTGATATAGCGACTAATAATGATATCGAAGCTTTAATGATCTATTAAGAACTTTCTCTTCATTATAAGGAATGGGATTAGCAAAGTTGTGATGATGGGCAACTCAATCATCTTCTTGAAAGCATCGCATCGTCATTGCAATTAGGATTTTGATCAATTGGGAATTTGGAATGGCCTCATGTTTTGTGAGGACAAAACACACTTTTAAATTAGCAAGCGAATAAAGGGATGGTGTTACCTCCTAAAGTATGCACATCAAAAGTGGTGAGTGCAATACACCCCTCCCATCATATAATGTTGACCATAAATGGCCATGTTTATGGCGAACACATCATCGATTTGGTAACCTAGGAGAAAAAGCATTGAATTGATGAAATATTGATTGTAAGTGTTCCTTAATTCATATTGAAGAATGGTAATAACTCGTGTTTTGATAAATTGGGCAAGTTTAAAAGTGTGTTCGGTAGGGTTTCTCATTGGCATGTTGTGACAAGACTCAAAGGGTAGGAGACCCTTGGGATAGAGGCTCACCTCGGTGGGCTTCGGGATGTCTCGGCCCCTGCTAAGTCACAATTTTTTTGGTATATTTGGCTTGCAGGCTTTTGGATATACTCTTGGGAGGTTGTTGTTCCCATGGTTAAAAAAATGTGTGTTTGGTAAAGATGCATAGCATTGGGTTTTCCTGTTATTGTTTATCTTAATAGAGGTGGTGCTTGTTTTCCTGGAGGAGGTAAAGGGGTGAACCATTCCTCTAATCCTGTGTCCATAGTTTTCCCTAAGATGTGGCTCTCTTCTCTATTGATTTTGGAGATCAAGAGTTAAGATTGATCTTTGTTCGGTTTAGCAGGCATGGCTCATTGTCATTGTGAAAATGGCTGTTGTGTTTTATGCGAGTTAAACAATTTTAAGCAGCGGGTAAAGAATTATGCAAGGGAGATGGGTGAGACCCAATGCAAAGTTTTGAAGAACTTGGTTTGAGATCGATGGAAGGTGGCTTTTGAGTAATAACCAAAGAAAAAGAATGACATCAAAAACTCATGTGTGGTGGATTCACCCTGGCACATAGTTGAAAACCAAGAATGGAAGCAAAAGGATGATGTTTATATGATCATACATGGAAGGATTGTCTAGACCTTTCTCTATAGGCATTATTATGCAAAAGTGGGTGAGGAAAATTGCTACTCATATGGGGTTTTCATTGCATTATGCTTCTTCCCATGGAGGCCTGTTGGGGCCTGGAAAATCGTAGGCAACAATAGTAAAGGATTTTCCCCAATCAACGTTTCCAACTAGCCCGTTGACTGTTTGGTGTAGGGAATCCGTTCGGTTTGCGGTTCGGCTACCGTAGGTCAAGGTAACAACAAACAAAGGGTTTTACCGGTTGCGGCCCAGTCCACCGAGTTTTTGTAATTTTTGACTTAATGTATGCAATGCAAATGCCTGACTAACAAAGCAGGGTGATAAAGATGCAAGGAACTACACAATGTGATGCGCAGGTTCTTACCTCTCGTCTTAGGCTCACAAACATCTAAATCACATATGCAGCCATGAAGTAAATCAATTAACTATCTAATCACCTATCTATCTATCCCCGGGGAGCCAAAAGAATGATTATTTGTGAGTAATGTGTTATTTCCATGTATGATAAACAGAAATTACAGATAGCTGATATTCATATTTACAACACATGAATGAGAAAAATATTCTAACAATCAGATAGCTAATTGTTATATAAGCAACATACATTACTCTTGGTGAACTTTCCACAAAAATAAATCAGAAATCATTCAACAAGACATAGGCCATAAAGTTGGAACGATCTCACGATTCATGGATACAAGATGAAAAATAAAGTAGTTCATCTTTCCGCCATCCATTGCATAACATTAGGAAATTTCACATCTCCTTCTCCAACAGGCAAACTGTAATTTTTTATTGCAAAAGGAAATAGTTCTTCTTACAATATGTCTTCCAGTCTTACTGGGGAAAACGCCCTCTTTCTCTTCTTAGTCTATTACATTTATACAAAAAAGAGTGAAATGGTTGGGCTGCCCAAAGTAGCCTTTGGGCTTCCCAACCTTTCATTTTCCCAACACTTTACTTTTTCCCAACGCTTTACTTTTCCCAACGTTTTTTACAAAATATTACAAAATATAAAGATGACCCATCCCTTACGAAGAGGGCCCATCTTGGCTTTCTAGGAACTTCTTCCACGCTACAGCCTCACTAGCGATGCCTTCAAAAGTGCTAGGCTCCAAAAACTGAATATTTATCTCAAATTTCTCGGCTTGATTCTTGATAGCCTCGATCCTCGCTGGGCTCAAAAGAAGCTGATCTTCCAAAAATTGTACACTAACGACTGGGTGGCCCACCTCATTCTTCAAAACTAGGTCATCAATAGCCTTGATCTGTTGTGTTTTGGCCTCTGCATCCTGATATCTGCTCCGCAATATCTCTATGAAAATTTCATGGTCTGGGAGCTCATCAAGCTTATGCTTAGCGTCTGTCTGACACTGGTTGAATGTATTAAGGAGCCTCCTGAAATATTCTGAGCATGCTCCCTGCGTCCTTTTGACGGTCTTCTTGAAGTCTTCCGTAGTGCTGAGAGCGAACTCTACTAGGTCATGATCTCTTTCAAGGGCTTGAAGGTCTTTGGCTGGTAGTTCTGCTGGAGTCTCTGCATTGTTCTCTAGCCTTGCCATTCTGGCATTCAAAACTTCAAGAACTTCCTGGGATCTGTCGATGAAGTAGGAGGAGGTCTCCATGATTTCCCCTAACCAGTTGTCAATCTGAAGGACCTTACACCTTTCCTCCTCTAGAGCAATCTGTAGCTGGAGCATTCTAGCTTTCTGGGCTAAGATATGTTCTTTGAATGGCTGGAGCAACGAAGAGATCTGTTCCTGATGTTCCTTTATCAGATCTTGGGAGTGCATATCATTGGCTGTCAAGATGATCTTCTGTTGCTCTTCTAACTCCTCCACCTTTGCCAGCAACCGCTCCTCCTCCTTCTTCAACTCTTGATCTTCTGCTTGCACTTGCTCAAGGTGTTCTTGTGTAGTCTCCTGAGCTTGTCTCTCTTCATGTAGGGCCTACAATTCAGCTTCAGCAGTCTTCATCTCCCTCTGTAAGTGTTCAAATTTCCGCTTTAACCTGTTTCCTTCCTCTCTTTCTCTCTTCAGGGTATCCTTCAGCTGAGCAGAAGATTTATTGTATGACTCCAGTTTAGTCATCACCTTATCTATGTTATCCTCTGAAACATGTAGTATTGCAGTCCCAGCCCTTATGGTAAGCCTTAGATCTAGGTCCATTCCTAGCATAACAGCAGTATCTGTTATCATTTTGCCAGGCATACCTTCTGCTTCTACCTTCCTTTCCGTCCTCTTCATTATTCTCTTGGTGGCCCTATCATAATAGACAGTATTGAAGTCGGGGACTTCTTCACCCTTTATATGGATGAAAGGCACTAGCTGGAGCGTAGGGGCCACAGGGGTGCTAGCAGCGGGTACTTGAGAGATCTGTACCTCGGGGTTTTTGTCCTCCTGGGTCTGCCCTGCTATTGTTTTAGAAGCTAACTGCTGTGTCAACTTTATTCTTTCAGCTTCCTGCTCTCGGAGCTCCTCATTGAGCTTTCTCTTTGCTTCTTCAGCTGCTTGTCTAGCTGCTTCTTTTGTTTCCTTGGCTGCTTCTTTTGCTTTCTCAGCTGCTTCTTGGGCAACTTTTCTTTTCTCTTCTTCTCCCATCTGCAGCCATTCTGCAGCCTCCTTTTCCAACCTCTGAGCTTCTTCATTCCTCCTTTTAATTCCTTCTTCAGCCTTTTCCTGTTCATCACCTTTCCCACCTATGGTAGTGATTTTCTTCTTAAATCTTCTGTTCAGTGCTGTCATGTTTGGGGCATTCCGGAAGAAAGATTCTTCCTTATCGAAATGATGGGTATATTCGAAAAACACCTTATGCTCTTTACAGTGCTCTGCTATTTTTCCGAGAGTATCATTTCACCGGAAAGGCATCTCACCAAAATGGAACTTCCCTAGTTCCTCTATGAATTCGGCAGCTTGTTTCACCCTGGTGAATTTGTAGCTACCTAGCCTGAAAGGTAAAGGAGGGTATGCAGTTTTCTTGTCTTGGAACACGAAACTACCTATTCCGTCAATGAACACCTACCTGATTGCCTCTTTATGGACTATATAATCCATTGCATATTTGGGCAGCAGTAAAGGTGTCTTCGATCCTCGATACATTCGAATGTACATGCCATTTTTAGTGAAGAAATAATCCGCCTATTCTCCTATTACCTGCATGGCACCTTCTGACATACAGTCACATTCCTTCCGGAAAATGAGCGTGTAGAGTGGCATAATGAAGTGCTCGCAGAACTCTCTGTAATGGCTATGGTACTGGTGAGCCCACAATGGTCTATAAGCGGCATACACAGGAATTATTTCCCCGTCCCAGATGCACTTGAGACCGGGGAAGGGCTGGGTACACAATATGCAATCTATCAATATTGAACTCATGTAAAACTCGGACCTTTTCTGAGCTTCTCCTCCCAAGGCTGCGACCAAGCAAGAGGAAAGACTGCTTGATACAAGGCTGGCCCAATTGAAGACTGTTCCTTAGGTTGCCACATGAAAGATAATAGGTATCCATTCAAGCTTGAAGAGTCTGCCATGAGCTCTCCCAAAGATCCTATTAAGCATCATAGCTATAAACCTGTAGGGAGGCCTCAAGCTCGCTGTATCATACTCACCGGGCTGTCTATATCGGTAAACCTTTCCTTGCAAGAGCATTTTCTTAAGAGTTTCCACCAGGTCCATTCTGATGCTGTCCAGCCAATCATCAGATAAGAAAACCTGGGCTTCTGGTAGGTGATAGGCCAACGCCACATATCCAGGGATAAATGCAGCATAGCCCTGTCCTTCAACGTTTCCTATGATCATTGTGGTTGTATTTACATGGGGCAAAATCCAGCCAATTACCTCAGAGCATGGGAACAGCTCTGGTCTGGTGGCAACTTTCATGATAGAAGACTTCTCTATGTTAGCATAGATAGATTCTTCTTCGAGGCCCATGTCAAGAACCTCCCTACGGGAAATCAATCTGTATATTTCACCCCATTTGTACTCGGGCTCAACACCAGAAACACATTGGGTGTCTTCATATATGTATTCAGTCTTTGTCTCAGCTTCTGCTTCTGGTACTTCTTCCACCACTGGGGCCTTCTTCTTTTGTCTTTTGGACATGGTGGACTCGACTTCTTCCTGCCACATATAACATTGTAATATTGAGACATTCAAGGTGCATACATTTACATGACAGTGTGCAGCATTTTATTCTTTCTATATATACCATGGCAGCAACTAGTCGATGAAACTAAGATATAAGTTTGCATAACTTGACTGACCAAATGCACACTATTTAGTGCTCTTGTCTATATCTTAGCATGATGCAAAACGTTTCTATATGATATTAAAACATCCCATCAACCATCTTCTAGACTGCAATAAAATTACATCCATATGCAAAGTGCCATTTTCATGTATTTAATGTGATAGCAAGTAGAGAAACAAATGCATGCATGTACAACCCAAAAATGCCCTGACTATCAGAACTACTGAAACTAGTGCGCAGTATTCCATGACCTTATCTATACCTAGCATGAAGCAAACTCAGTCTTGTGCAATAATGTGGGCACCGCGCCTCCATCCACTACGCGCGGGGCTGTAAACAACAATGATGGGAAAAACTTGGCTATGTCGATGGTTATACTACCCTCCCGCGGCAAAAATAAGATAAGACCTTTTCCTACAAGGCTCAAAACCTAGCGGTATGAGGAAAATGGCCGGGGGACACCATACTACCGTAGAAAACCACTAATAGTACAAATGGAAAAGGAGAAAATGACAAGGAGCCTACCTGGAAAACACAATGCAATCAACGGGAGGATGAGCGGGTCGACGACGTCCAAGCTTCCACGGTTGCCACCTGGATGCAAGTATACCGACAGCAGGGTCCTTCGTTGGCTCAAGAAAATGACAGCTCGACGGCGACAGTGCTTGGCAGCGAGAAAATAACAATAGAAAATCAAACGCCGTCCCTGGATATATATTACTTGCTCACACGTGTGAGGAAAAAAATATCGGACACCGGATGGCTTTTTCATCGGGGAATGAAGTAATTCTCCTTCCGCAACGGCGGGCAGCCAAAGTGTAGACCCAGCCACGAAGACACGCATGGCGGAAAAAATCATACGGTCGGACGTCAGAAGGTTTTTCTGATCGGAGGATGAGAGCTTAAAACCATCTGCAACGGCGGATGAAAAGAACGCAAAAGCCTCCACTCTGGTTATACATCGGGCGTCGGAAGGATTTTTTTGATCGGAGGATGAAAGTGTAAATCCATCTGCAACGGCGGAAGGAAGAATCGTAAAGGATTCCGATGCCAAAACAAAAAAGCATCCGACATAAAAACAAACGATCGATGGAAATGAAATGCGATCCGCAACGGCGGAAAAACAGAGCAAAACTCCACCCGCAACGACGGAAGATTCAAACCAAGAAAACTTCCGATTCAACACGTTTCAAATGCTCTTAAGGGCAGCAATAAAGCTAGGTCAAATAGTGGATTTAATTCAATAAATCAGAACAAAACAATGGGTAGCTCAATCCAAGCATAAGCAAGTTTTTCTTAAAAAACCTTAGACCAATTTCAAACAGAAAAACAAACTAATTCAAGCAAAGGAGGGTCCTAATTTTTTTTTAGAATTTTGGGAAATTGTTGTAGCTGCAACAATTGGCATGTCTTCTGAACCCCAGATTTCTGAATTAACTCTTTCCCAGTGCAAGACCGTCTGAATAAAAGTTGAAATCTTCTAGATGTCTTTATCTTCGGGCTGGCCAACTTAAGCATTTAAACCATTGAGAAGTAGTCTATTCTTTGGGAAATGGTAACACAGAAATATTGCAAGTCTGAATAACTCTTTTGAAGCCAAATAGGTGAGGTTTATTTTTCCTGTCCTTAGGTAGTTTCCAGCTTGGACACCACAGGATTGTAACGGAGTGTAAACAGTATTATCCGTTTGTTCATCATTCCCATGCCAACTACACTTTTGTGCCTTTTGAACTTTAGTTCTTTTGATATGAGCCCTCCTGCAGGCCTTTCTTACTGAATTTTAATTCAGGATCCTCCAGCCCATAGTGCCCTTTTGTGTGAACAATATACTTCATTTTTAATTCACGGACGGAGAGGTTCTTGTGGCCATTTAGTACTTCATGCTTTGATATTTTTCTTTGATAGGTATTGCTTTCTTTCATTCAGGAGTTTTGACTCTTAATAGCTTTTATCTTTTCTGAAATTATGGCATGGGATCATTTATATATGATATACCGTTTACCCCGCTTCCTCTTCGTGGGTATTTTGCTGTCACCCCTTTGGGATTTTAAGATGTGAGGTGGATGGAGCCTTGAAATAGTATTCCAAACCTCTTTTACTTCTGAGTTATTTACAGGGGTTAAGTAAGACTTCAATGAATGCATTGCCAGTTAGGAAAACTGCTACTAGAAGACATTCTATACTTTAAAGCACAATCTTTCACTCAAGATCCCAGTTAATAAAGAACCCTGATGTTTCCATTGCAACCAAAAGTTTGCCTCTTTATTGAAAACCAAAAGAAAAACTAGCAAAGCAATAAATCAAAAGAAAACAATATTAAATCAATTAGCAAAAGAAAACAGCCTCAAGCATCAAAGAAACAAACAATGTATTTATGTACAAAGCAAAAAGAAAGAAAAACTTGGCCCACTCCTGAAAAATATTTTTAAATCTAGAGAGTTAAAGGGTGGGATGGATCACAGACATGGGACACCTAACCATGGTCTAGCTGTGCTGTTTTTGAAACTGAACCCATGTCTACAATTCTATAATCATCTTTTACAGCCTGAGGAATTTGAAGGAGCTCAAGCTGAGTGTCAGTCATATGACTAGCCCTTTTTGGAGTAAGATGTCTTAACTCAAACTCAGTCAGATAATTTCCCAGAACAGACTCAGCGGATTCATTTCCCTCTCCTAGCTTAGTGACATTGTGCTTCATATAGGGCTCTCTCACTATCTTAATCAGGTTTGGGCTGCCCTTCTGAGGTAACCATAAGTGAGACCAATCTGAAGCAAAATACCCATTCAATCTTGCTGTCCAATCTCAGTTCAGGATCATTTCATAGCCATCAGGTATGTCTGCTACTACAATATCAATGTAATGACATATCCTTTCATTTGCAGACAACCGAATCAGAACATTTTCCATCTCCCCCACTACTTTGACACTAGTCTTGTCTAGTTGAGTGACGTCCCAAAGAGTAGGTTTTAGCTGCCCATTAAGTTTTTTGCAAACTGCCAGAGGCATAACATTCATCGATGATCCGAATTCTGCCAAGCAATTATGCACATTGTGATTCAGCATCTCTAGGGTCAAAAGGAAAGGTGGGGCGTTAGTTTTCCTTGTCCTCATTAATTCGATATTTTCTTCCATATGTTGGTTTTTTGGAGGCATCTCCTCTTTAAGTTTGTCAGCTTTTTCTTCCTCATCATCGTCCATAGGTTTAGCAGGTTCAACGAGTGTCTCTGTTTCCTGTTTGCAATTAGTGGCTTCAGGTGTGTCATCTTTAACATTCACGGCTACCTGTCTCCTGACATTCTCTTGCATATTTTTAACCTTTGGAAGTATTGCATTTCCCTTAATTTCTAGGTTCTTATCTTTTGTGGCCAGAGGTGTATATTGATATTTGAGGGCATCTTCCTCTATGTTGAAAAGCGAAACACCATTCCATAAGAGCATGGCATCATCATCTCCCTTCTCTATGGTCTGTTCTTTTCCTCCTTTTTCACCACTGTCTTCAGTCAATTTGGAGTCCAACAACTTATTCATTACCAAAGACATTGAATTCAACCATTGAGGGCACTTCTTCTCAGAGTGAGGTTGTTGGTGAAAAGTACAGAAATTATCCCCCCCTATCTCTGTTATATTTATTGAGGCCAAATTTGGGGAAGGGATTTTCCATTGGTTATTATCCTCTCTTTTCGGATAGTAGGGTTTATAAGTTTTCTGAATGTCCCTTTCTTTTTCTAGGTCTATTATTCGGTTGTAAAGCTTCTTCATTGTTTTCATCATTCCCTCAAGGTCATGTGAGTGTTCCTCTCTGGGTTTGGACGACACCAGAACTCTTTTATCTGCAGTTTTCTCTCCAGGTAGATCAGGATATTCTTCTACACTTTCCCTCTCGGCCTCTACTCTTTCGGCCTCTTCATAAGTCTCTATCAATGTGGGTTTGGCTTTCATCTTGGCAAACATAGCCAGCTCAGGCCCTAGGGCTGATGTAAAATACTCAACTAAGACCTTGTCTGAGGGTCTGTCCGCTTCAGAGAAATTCTTTAGGTATATTGAAAATCGCTGAGTGAAAACATGTACTTTCTCATTCTTCTCTTTTCTTAACAAACCAAGACCTTTCATTAATGAGGCATGTGTTTTTTGGGTGGTGTATTTACTTCTGAAAACCTTCTCGAAGGTGTCCCAATCAAGAATAGAATTTGCAGGTAAACTAAAGTACCAGGCTGATGCTGCTCCTTTAAGGGTGTGAGGAAACAATCTACAGACAACGTCTTCATACTCCCCAGCCCTTAATCCTTCTAGAGCCAAGTAAAAACTTTGCAAGTGGTCATCTACAACCATTCTTTCTTTGGGGTCAAACTTAGGTAACAACTTGTCAAAGGCTTGAGGTAGGTTATGCAAAGGTGGTGTAAGGTTCAAAGGGGTTCTAGCTCTCCATGCAGGCAATGGGTTGGGCGGATTTACATTTATGCCAGCCATAAGCGCAGCTATGAGAACGAGAAATCGAGCACATAACAACGTAGGATGAGAACAGGATTTCTTGCTTCAAGGTATAACCAAAACCTGTGAGTACCTGGGTCAGGCTGAAAGCTTCAACTATCTGCCGGTAAGGTAGTCCTGGGAAAGATAATTTTCCACGACCAGCCACACATTGGCGGCCCTCCTTCTAGCGCCAATTCTGTTGGGGCCTGGAAAATCGCAGGCGACAATAGTAAAAGATCCTCCCCAATCAACGTTTCCAACTAGCCCATTGACTGTTTGGTGTAGGGAATCCGTCCGGTTTGCGGTCCGGCTACCGTAGGTCAAGGTAACAACAAACAAAGGGTTTTACCGGTTGCGGCCCGGTCCACCGAGTTTTTGTAATTTTTGACTTAATGTATGCAATGCAAATGTATAACTAACAAAGTAGGGTGATAAAGATGCAAGGAACTACACAATGTGATGCGTAGGTTCTTACCTCTCGTCTTAGGCTCACAAACATCTAAATCACATATGTAGCCATGAAGTAAATCAATTAACTATCTAATCACCTATCTATCTATCCCCGAGGAGCCAAAAGAATGATTATTTGTGAGTAATGTGTTATTTCCATGTATGATAAACAGAAATTACAGATAGCTGATATTCATATTTACAACACATGAATGAGAAAAATATTCTAACAATCAGATAGCTAATTGTTATATAAGCAACATACATTACTCTTGGTGAACTTTCCACAAAAATAAATCAGAAATCATTCAACAAGACATAGGCCATAAAGTTGGAACGATCTCACGATTCATGGAGACAAGCTGAAAAATAAAGTAGTTCATCTTTCCGCCATCCATTGCATAACATTAGGAAATTTCACATCTCCTTCTCCAACAGGAAAACTGTAATTTTTTATTGCAAAAGGAAATAGTTCTTCTTACAATATGTCTTCCAGTGTTACTGGGGAAAAATCCCTCTTTCTCTTCTTAGTCTATTACATTTATACAAAAAAGAGTGAAATGGTTGGGCTGCCCAAAGTAGCCTTTGGGCTTCCCAACCTTTCATTTTCCCAACGCTTTACTTTTTCCCAACGCTTTAATTTTCCCAACGTTTTTTACAAAATATTACAAAATATAAAGATGACCCATCCCTTACGAAGAGGGCCCAGCTTGGCTTTCTAGGAACTTCTTCCACACTGCAGCCTCACTAGCGATGCCTTCAAAAGTGCTAGGCTCCAAAAACTAAATATTTATCTCAAATTTCTTGGCTTGATTCTTGATAGCCTCGATCCTCGCTGGGCTCAAACGAAGCTGATCTTCCAAAAATTGTACACTAACGGCTGGGTGGCCCACCTCATTCTTCAAAACTAGGTCATCAATAGCCTTGATCTGTTGTGTTCTGGCCTCTGCATCCTGATATCTACTCCGCAATATCTCTATGAAGGTTTCATGGTCTGGGAGCTCATCAAGCTTATTCTCAGCGTCTGTCTGACACCGGTTGAATGTACTAAGGAGCCTCCTGAAATATTCTGAGCATGCTCCCTGCGTCCTTTTGACGGTCTTCTTGAAGTCTTCCGTAGTGCTGACATCGAACTCTACTAGGTCATGATCTCTTTTAAGGGCTTGATGGTCTTTGGCTGGTAATTCTGCTGGAGTCTCTGCATTGTTCTCTAGCCTTGCCATTCTGGCATTCAAAACTTCAATAACTTCCTGGGATCTGTCGACGAAGTAGGAGGAGGTCTCCATGATTTCCCCTAACCGGTTGTCAATCTGAAGGACCTTACACCTTTCCTCCTCTAGAGCAATCTGTAGCTGGAGCATTCTAGCTTTCTGGGCTAAGATATGTTATTTGAATGGCTGGAGCAACGAAGAGATCTGTTCATGATGTTCCTTTATCAGATCTTGGGAGTGCATATCATTGGCTGTCAAGATGATCTTCTGCTGCTCTTCTAACTCCTCCACCTTTGCCAGCAACCACTCCTTCTCCTTCTTCAACTCTTGATCTTCTGCTTGCACTTGCTCAAGGTGTTCTTGTGTAGTCTCCTGAGCCTATCTCTCTTCATGTAGGGCCTGCAATTCAACTTCAGCAGTCTTCATCCACGGGGGCTTCACTTGTTGACCAATATACTATCACGTTAGTTCATATTGTGGGTTTTAAAATGATCAAAAATCAAACCAATATATTGCAGGTATTGGGGGGATGAGGGGTTTAAGGTGGGGCTAGGTAGGGTGGTTTATAAAGATTGAGCTATAAAAAGGGGTGGGGAGGAGGTTTTAAGTATTGGGAGGGGGTTCCAACAAAAAGAGTTTGGGTCAATATCTCTCGAAATTAAGGGTATTCTTTAATATCCCACGATCGCACGTGCTATGTGAGAGGTTCACTAAGTGAAGTCCCCATGTCTTCATCTCCCTCTGTAAGTGTTCAAATTTCTGCTTTAACCTGTTTCCTTCCTCTCTCTCTCTCTTCAGGGTATCCTTCAGCTGAGCAGAAGATTTCTTGTATGACTCCAGTTCAGTCATCACCTTATCTATGTTATCCTCTGAAGCATGTAGTATTGCAGTCCCAGCCCTTATGGTAAGCCTTGGATCTAGGTCCGTTCCTAGCATAACAGTAGTATCTGTTATCATTTTTCTAGGCATACCTTCTGCTTCTACCTTCTTTTCCATCCTCTTCATTATTCTCTTGGTGGCCCTATCATAATAGACAGTATTGAAGTCGGGGACTTCTTCACCCTTTTTCTAGATGAAAGGCACTAGCTGGAGCGTACGGGCCACAGGGGTGCTAGCAGCGGGTACTTGAGAGATCTGTACCTCGGGGTTTTCCTCCTCCTGGGTTTTCCCTACTGTTGTTTCAGAAGCTAACTGCTGTGTCGACTTTATTCTTTCGGCTTCCTTCTCTCGGAGCTCCTCATCGAGCTTTCTCTTTGCTTCTTCGGCTGCTTGTCTAGCTGCTTCTTCTGTTTCCTTGGCTGCTTCTTTTGCTTTCTCAGCTGCTTCTTGGGCAGCTTTTCTTTTCTCTTCTTCTCCCATATGTAGCCTCCTTTTCCAACCTCTGAGCTTCTTCATTCCTCCTTTTAATTCCTTCTTCAGCCTTTTCCTATTCATCACCTTTCCCACCTATGGTAGTGATTTTCTTCCTAAATCTTCTATTCAGTGCCGTCATGTTTGGGGCATTCCGGAAGACAGATTCTCCTTTATCGAAATGATGGGTATATTCAAAAAACACCTTATGCTCTTTACAGTGCTCCGCTATTTTGCCGAGAGTATCATTTCACCGGAAAGTTATCTCACCAAAATGGAACTTCCCTAGTTCCTCTATGAATTCGGCAGCTCGTTTCACCCTGGTGAATTTTTAGCTACCTAGCCTGAAAGATAAAGGAGGGTATGCAGTCTTCTTGTGTTGGAACAAGAAACTACCTATTCCGTCAATGAACACCTGCATGACTGCCTCTTTATGGACTATATAATCCGTTGCATATTTGGGCAGCAGTAAAGGTGTCTTCGATCCTCCATACATTCGGATGTACATGCCATTTTCAGTGAAGAAATAATCCGCATATTCTCCTATTACCTGCATGGCACCTTCTGACATACAGTCACATTCCTTCCGAAAAATGAGCGTGTAGAGTGGCATAATGAAGTGCTCGCAGACCTCTCTGTAATGGCTATGGTACTGGTGAGCCCACAATGGTCTATAAGCGGCATACACAGGCATTCTTTCCCCGTCCCAGATGCACTTGAGACCGGGGAAGGGTTGGTTACACAATATGCAATCTATCAATATTGAACTCATGTAAAACTCAGACCTTTTCTGAGCTTCTCCTCCCAAGGCTGCGGCCAAGCAAGAGGAAAGACTGCTTGATACAAGGCTGGCCCAATTGAATACTCTTCCTTGGGTTGCCACATGAAAGATAATAGGTATCCATTCAAGCTTGAAGAGTCTGCCATGAGCTCTCCCAAAGATCCTATTAAGCATCAGAGCTATAAACCTGTAGGGAGGCCTCAAGCTCGCTGTATCATACTCACGGGTCTATCTATATCGGTAAAGCTTTCCTTGCAAGAGCATTTTCTTAAGAGTTTCCACCAGGTCCATTCTGATGATGTCCAGCCAATCGTCAGATAAGAAAACCCGGGATTCTGGTAGGTGATAGGCCAATGCCACATATCCAGGGCTAAATGCAGCATAGCCCTGTCCTTCAACGTTTCCTATGATCATTGTGGTTGTATTTACATGGGGCAAAATCCAGCCAATTACCTCAGAGCATGGGAACATCTCTGGTCTGGTGGCAACTTTCATGATAGAAGACTTCTCTAT
Source organism: Pseudotsuga menziesii (assembly GCA_001517045.1). Lineage (NCBI taxonomy): Eukaryota > Viridiplantae > Streptophyta > Pinopsida > Pinales > Pinaceae > Pseudotsuga > Pseudotsuga menziesii. Next base: position 228,316 of record LPNX010533321.1, on the reverse strand, counting down.
GTTAGCATAGATAGATTCTTCTTCGAGGCCCGTGTCAGGAACCTCCCTACGGGAAATCGATCTGTATATTTCACCCCATTTGTACTCGGGCTCAACACCAGAAACACATTGGGTGTCTTCATATATGTATTCAGTCTTTGTCTCAGCTTCTGCTTCTGGTACTTCTTCCACCACTAGGGCCTTCTTCTTTTGTCTTTTGGACATGGTGGACTCAACTTCTTCCTGCCACATATAACATTGTAATATTGAGACATTCAAGGTGCATACATTTACATGACAGTGTGCAGCATTTTATTCTTTCTATGTATACCATGGTAGCAACTAGTCGACGAAACTAAGATATAAGTTTGCATAACTTGACTGACCAAATGCACACTATTTAGTGCTCTTGTCTATATCTTAGCATGATGCAAAACGTTTCTGTATGATATTAAAACATCCCATCAACCATCTTCTAGACTGCAATAAAATTACATCCATATGCAAAGTGCCATATTCATGTATTTAATGTGATAGCAAGTAGAGAAACAAATGCATGCATGTACAACCCAAAAATGCCCTGACTATCAGAACTACTGAAACTAGTGCGCAGTATTCCATGACCTTATCTATACCTAGCATGAAGCAAACTCAATCCTGTGCAATAAAGTGGGCAAATACTACAGCTGCATGATACTAAAACTTTATCAATCATATTTGAGCCGGCATTAAATCTACATTACTTCGCAATGTGCCTTTCCTCCCATGAAAACAATTCGTAAAGCAAATGCATGTATCTCAAGTGCAAGGTGCAAATGTATTTTTCCAACATCAAACATCTTTGACGACATAGCTTTAGCAAGGATAAAATCGGCAATGACTTATGCTGCTCGTGGAAAGATAATTACATTAACTCGACTATACGTTGCGGGTATTACTGTCATTTTACTGCAAATGGCGCTTCAACTAGAACCATTATCCATGCTATTTTCAGTTCGCGAACTATGAAAATGGCGTAGCCCTTTTAACCATCTAGGGTTTCAGACGACTGTGCCCCGATGGACTGCGCAAGCAATACAAGTTGGGATTCGAAATACCAGGCAAAAAGGAAAAATCGACCAATGGAGGAACCATCAAAAACCACAAGAAAACCCACCACAAAATCTCCCCCTAGACCTCATCATCATACAAGGGGAAGCTAGGTGCAGGCGACGTAACGACCGCCTGCACCGTGCCTCCATGCACTACGCGCGGGGCTGCAAACAACAATGATGGGAAAAACTTGGCTATTTCAACAGTTATACTACCCTCCTGCGGCAAAAATAAGATAAGACCTTTTCCTACAAGGCTCAAAACCTAGCGGTATGAGGAAAACAGCCGGGGGACACCATACTACCGTAGAAAACCACTAATAGTACAAATGGAAAAGGAGAAAATGACAAGGATCCTACCTAGAAAACGCAACGCAATCAACGGGAGGATGAGCGGGTCGACAACGTCCAATCTTCCACGGTTGCCACCTGGATGCAAGTATACCGATAGCAGGGTCCTTCATTGGCTCAAGAAAATGACAGCTCGACGGCGACAGTGCTTGGCAGCGAGAAAATAGCAATAGAAAATCAAACGCCGTCCCCGGATATATATTACTTGCTCACACGTGTGAGGAAAACAATATCGGATACCAGATGGCTTTTTCATCGGGGAATGAAGTAATTCTCCTTCCGCAACGGCGGGCGGCCAAAGTGTAGACCCAGCCGCGGAGACACACATGGTGGAAAAAATCATATGGTCGGATGTCAGAAGGTTTTTCTGATCGGAGGATGAGAGCTTAAAACCATCCGCAACGGCGGATGAAAAGAACGCAAAAGCCTCCACTCTGGTTATACATCGGGCGTCAGAAGGCTTTTTTTGATCGGAGGATGAAAGCGTAAATCCATCCGCAACGGCGGAAGGAAGAATCGTAAAGGCTTCCGATGCCAAAACAAAAAAGCATCCAACATAAAAACAAACGATCGATGGAAATGAAATGCGATCTGCAACGGTGGAAAACCAGAGCAAAACTCCACCCGCAACGACGGAAGATTCAAACCAAGAAAACTTATGATTCAACACGTTTCAAATGCTCTTAAGGGCAGTAATAAAGCTAGGTCAAATAGTGGATTTACTTCAAGAAATCAGAACAAAACAATGGGTAGCTCAATCCAAGCATAAGCAAGTTTTTCTTAAAAAATCTTAGACCAATTTCAAACAGAAAAACAAACTAATTCAAGCAAAGGAGGGTCCTAAAATTTTTTTAGAATTTTGGGAAATTGTTGCAGCTGCAACAAGGCCCTCATAACTTTGTTTCATATTCAAAGATAAGTGGATCCTATTTGGAATGGTTAAATAATGGGGGCACTCCTTACTCCCATTGGCCAAATTGGAAAAAGTAGCGGATCTCCAAGTTGCATCTATTTTCCTGAATGAGCAATTCATGGAAGTTGAAGTACTGGTACTGAGGAAGAATGGAAGCCCAATATATAAGGCAAGATAACTAATTCTTTTACTCTTCTTTCCAATGATCATATGCTTTGTCATAATGTGTTTTTCTTATGCAATTTGCTAAGAAATATACTTGTAGGAATGCATTAGACTAATATGAAGATGCATGCTTTCATCTCAATATTTTAAATAGCTGACTACATCTAATACAATGCTTACAACATACAATGTCACCACAACATTTTGTTAATATAAATTGATAACCACTATATATATATAATTTTGCATTATTTCATTTACAATGCTGAAAATTTTGAGGATCATGCAAATTCTATAATTACCATCTACTATTTAAAAAATATTTACTATTAAAAAAATAAATTGAAAAAAATTGATATTAACATTTCTCATTAATAAACCAAAAAACACATATTTCTTTAAATTCATCTTTAAAAACTTCACTACTCTACTTCTTTTCTAAAATCTATGCTCATATCAAACTTGCAATTAGATTATAGTTATTAGAACATGATTAAAGTGCACAAAAGGTAATTGTCTTTAGATTTTATTACTTTTAATAAATTAGTTAGTAGCCATAATTGGCAGGCCAAGAGGTTGGCCAACCCCAAAGGAGGGTTACAAATTTCAAAGGGAGGGTTGGTCCATGACAACAAAATTTGACACAAAACCAAACACAAATCCATATCAAAGTGCTCAAATGAGTTAGGAGGGTCGATAGCATTGTAAGGACGATTATGAGCAAGTGTGTAGAAGTTATGACAGTGATAGTGAATGCGACATAGAAAATAACAACAATAGAAGGAATGAATCTATATGTTGTAAATGAGCTTAATAGTTGTTTACATGTAGAGTAGCACCCCCCCCCCCCTCGGGCCCTTGAGGGAAAAGTAGGAATTAAACATAAGAAAAAAATGGCTAAAGTGACAACCAGAATAGACTCTCATAACCACTAAAATGAGGAAACCTCGTAGGAAAGAAACACTCCCCAAAAGAGATAAAAACACCAATGATTAAAAGGCCTTGGAGTTGAAATTTAAGAATATCATTAGACATCAAAAGCTACAAAAGGAAGTATGGTTAAAATTTATAAGAGTACTAAGTTACTACAAGTTGTAGATGCCATTAAAGTTCACATAAGAAGTCCAACAAAAAAAATTTAAACAAAATTTAGAGGCAATGAGAATCAAAGCATGTCATTCCCACAAAAGAGTCTGATCATTTTAAATGAGTTTGACAATAAATATGGCCTAATTAGGTACTTCTATACAATCAATAAATACAACTCAAAATGAGTGTCCCTATGGATGACATTCCATCTCACGAGAGTGCATGTGTTGTTAGCCACTGCAACCATCAAATCAAATCAAATTAACAATCGATGCTCAATTCAAGGCTCACTTTGAAGACAAATTGATCTCAAATAGATTGATGGACCATAAAGAATCACTTGAAGATGCATTTCACACCACCCCCCACACAATGTTGAAATTGGTGAACATGGATGATGACAATGGATATCATAGAGGATATAAACAATGAAGGTATGATACATAGGTGATCGACATGCTGAAAAACCAAGCAAACCATGCTCCAAAGTGGCTATTTTCAAGTGACTGCAAAAAAATATTGGCCATGGAGGTAAATAGCTAGTTACACTCTAATAATATCTACACAAGTGATCACCTAGAATCCACTACTAAAAGGTGCAGAAAGAGATGCACCAAAAATAAATCTATCAAGAAAAACAATTCTCAATATGGATCTTGATAAATAAGATCATAATAGGTACCCCTATACAAGTGAGGAATCAACATATATCTATTACACCCATAAAAAAAACAAAGATATCAAAGATGCAAATAAGTGTGGTGTGCAACCACTCGTTGAAAAGAGAGAAAAATATTCTTTGTAATGCCTTAGATAGAATATAAAAATGAAATATCCACTCAAGAGTTATGGAAAAAACATTGCTAATAACCTTTAAAATACAATAAATTTGTAAACACCACCAATGACAAAAACCTCGAAAACATAAACTCCATACAACCATGCAAGTCTAGAAAAGGAGTTTTTAATCCATATATCACAACTACAAAACCTGGTGAGAAATAATGGATTTCTATTTTTTTGGGTGATTGTAGGTTGGAAACATGATGGTGAAATCTTCCAATACTCAATGGAAACCATGGTGGAACAATTTCACGAGAAATTTGGGTCAAAATTATTAGTCGTAACCAAACTTCAATCCATCGATGGTAACCATGATGCAAGTTATCATCAACCTAATCTATTATGTAAGCCTAAATGTCTATAGCCCTAGACACTGCTTGGGCTCCAAATCTTCCAAATCTTCCCACGACCACTTTTTATGTAAACTATGGACCCAAAAACAATGATAAAATAATCATGAAATAACTATACAAATATCACAACCTTATCAAAATAAGTGTTTCTTCTTCATTCTTGATTTGAGATCAAGCATACATGATTTAAATAAATTCTAAATCTACTATGAACACCACCATGTGGTAGGTTCCCATAAAGATTCACTACAGAAAACCTACATAAGAGATGGAGTTATGCACAGTGAGAACCCATGATACAACAATGCATACACCCACTACGTGTGAAATACCATATCACCAAAACATCATAAAAACACTCCCAGATGTGTTTATTTATTTATTTATACATATGTGCACAATGACCTTATACACACATGGCCACAAATCCTAATGCAGAATAAACATCCACATGCACACACTTATAGTACTTTAATCTACCATCGCATTGCTTGGATCAACCACACATCCAAAGTAATGCAACCCAAATACAAAATGGATTTTATCCAACCCCGACTCCTAACCAGGAATCATATCAGAGATCTATATCCTTACATCACAAACCTATAAGAGTTTAATATCCACACCCATAGGGTTTCTACAAGATAAATTCTTGTTTGGGAATATATGATGATCATAAACATCATTCCATTACAAGAGGTGCTCAAAACCGAACAAGGTTCCCTAAAGGGAAAATTTTAAGAACCCCCCCCCCCCTAAATTTCTATGTATAATAAATGGGCAAATCCCCATGATATATAGGAAAATATAAAGGCTATTTTATCAATGTTACATTATGTATATATAACTTTTTGGTGAATCTCTTTATATTGAATTATATATTCTTGTAAAATCTTGGCATTTTTTTCACTATATTATAAAATATTGTAAAATCTTGGTGAATATTCCACTAAATTATAAAACCTTGTAAAGTATTACCGAATATTTTACTTAATTATAAAATCTTGTGAAGTCTTAGTGAATTTTTTGATAAAGTATAAAACCGCATATAATAATAGGAAAACATATACAAAAAACACTAAATAGGAGATCAATATTACTAAAGGATAACACAACAATCCCTCTTTTGGCGATAGTTTGGCACCTCATTGTAACTGTCACAACACATAGAAATTCACCATACTTTATGAATATTCCTTGAAAACAACAATGAAATTTTTCATCACTACGACAAATAGAATTAATGTTAAGATGAGGTCCCACCAACACCTCGATCCTCATTTAGCTCTCCATGATATTACAAGGGCCCACCAACACCTCATTTATGCACACACCTTACCAAATTAGAGGGTTAAAAACTTTAGATGTGTATTGTTTATTTTAATGCACTTGGAACTATTCTAAAACATAATTTCCACTCTATATGGAATGTTAATGTGTGTTCCGAGTTCGTCAATAAATGTTTATTCGACCAAATACTATACACATGCTTCCAAACCTATTTAAAACCAAACCCCACTATGCATGCTATATGTAACTCCGACTTCAACTTCCATGACTAATAGATGGCTAAAGAGCCCCTCGCAATTACCATTTCTAGAAGTCGGGGGAGAACGAGAGATTCCTAGCTATTTTTGTGGGTGAATAGAGGTTTATATCCATTTTTAGATGGGTGAAATCATTTTTATTTTTATTTTTTTATCTTGGATCCCCTTTTTAAATTCAATGGGGCTAGCCTCCTATTCATTTAAAAAAATAAAATAAAATGTGGTCTAATCATACCTAACAAATGTTTGATAAACAATTAGGTCATTAAAAAATTAAAACTAGTAAATTTATCGCACGGGATAAGCTTAGCCCCTAAAATTTTCTATGGTTCACTCTGCAGTTTACTAAAACTTAAAAACGAGAACTACAGAAAAATCAATTCTTTTCATAAAGAAAAATAGCTATTAGATGAAACAGATCTTAGGTTTTCTATGCAAGGTTTTGCTCTGTAATAGGAAACTAACTATGTAAGAAGTATCAATCGACCATTATCTCCAAATATAATGTGTTGTTTATAAAATCTAGATGCTACATATCACAATCAACATGCAAATTGGAGAAATTAATTAATCAACAATTGGGCATTCGATTAACTAGTCATAACAAGCCCAAATTGAGTCAAATAATTAATATTTTAGAAGTTTATCCCTTCCATAATCCTTATTTTTTTTGTCAATAGAGATCTAACTCACTTATTCTAAATGACATGAAAGAAAACGAATGAAAAGATGCTACAATGTGAGTTGATCCTGCAACGACTCCACCAAAACCAAATAATAGAGATACGAGTTGTTACTGCAATGACTCCACCCAATACAAATAATAGGGATGCTACAAGATGCGAGTTGATCCTAAAGAAAATCCCCCACACAATAAACAACAAAGACATTACATGATAAGAGTTATTCCTATACAGACTTGACCACATGCAGATAACATGGGTGCTGGAAGATGGGGGTGGATCCTATAGCAACTTATTGGCCTGAATTTATGACCTAGGCCAATATAGGAAATCAAGCCCAGATAGGTTGCTTAATACAGCTCTCGGTATGTTTAAATTAGCTTGATTTCGAAGGTTATGGTCTCCTGCTACTAGCTGAGTTTTATCCTCTTAAGGAGAATATGAATTTTCTAAACTCAACAAAATATTTCCTATGTTAATCTAAAGTTAACCTAACAATTATGTCAAATTCTAAGTTTAAGTGATCCTAAATTTGCTTTCTTAAGAAAAGTCTCTTGTTTTGGGTTTTGTTTGGTTTTATAACTTAAGAAATTATTCTGATTTTTTAAACAACTAACTAAGTTAAAATATATCTAACAACTATTAAAACAAAATTAAAAATATATTCTAAGTAACTTGAAACTAATTTAACCAACAATTCCTATCTCAGCCGAGAGAAATATGAATTGACTATATTAATTATCAATTAATGATTATAGATAACAAAGAAAAGGATGATATAAATTTAGATACAAAATTATCAGAATTACTACCATTAACAATCCCTCTATTCAATATAGCTTACAAGAACAGAAAAATAAAATAAGAAATAATTTTATTTTTCCCGTAATGTAACAATTAATGGATAATCAATGTCCAATACTAAAGTTTGAATATAAAGAGGTTAAACAACTTATTATTCAAAACAACCATTAAAATATGGATGTAACTAAAACAAGATGTTAAAAGTAATACTATCGAACCAAAATAATTAATAACATTTGATTAAAATGACATCAATAGTATCCGTAACAAACACCAGTATTGTGTGATCAAAGTAAAAATAGCATTAATGCAATAATAACACAGTATAACTGCATAAAGATTTAACATGAGAAAATAGCTATTGAAATATATATATTAAAGTTTCCAAAAACTGAAAAACAAAAAGTTCTACCAGTTTTTGAAATACTAGTCTGACAACATCCACAAAGAAAGCTTCAATAGATCAATTGCAACCAGAAAGAATATTTAATTTCAACAAGTAGTTTCTGAGTACTACCACCCCCCTCCCAGAAATTGTTTGGAACTTATATACATAAAAGCAACAATTGTCTTCGAGTTATTTTAGGATTTATTTATAAAAATAGCAGAAACAGTTTTTTAACAGCTGTTAAGATAACTCATGATCATCCCTATATTCGTTCTATCGATGATATGATTCAATTGGAACCAAAAGAAGCACCTGGAAAATATGAGCATCCAATGAAGCAAACAAAACGTGACCATCCAGAATGTATGCCAGCTATCAGCACAAAATTGTTTTCCTCCAATAAAGCAACTTTAAATATGTATATCGGTCAGCAAAATCGTTTCCATTCAATCCAACACATTCATAGCATAAGTACACCCGTGACAATCAGTTACAGATATATTAATTTCTCATTAAAATAGTAACGATAAAATATAACAAAAAAAAGAATGAAATAAATGTTAAGCATACCTACAGAATCCGTGATTCTATAGGTGTGCTAATTAAAGTGTTCTATTACTTGTTAAAAGAGAAATATATCAACTAACTAAAAACAGAGTAAGTGTCAAGTTTTATTTTGCAAATTAATTGTTCTTCTTGCCTCGGAAATTCTAGCTTTGAGTTTTAGGATCATAATCTTTTGTCGTTCTACTTTTTCGAGCAAGTGCTTATTCGTGATCATCGTAGATCTCCTGGATTCCTTGTATATATTTTTCTTCAAACTCATCATTTGCCATTGTTGCACCCATTCTAACACCCCTATCTTGAATGTTTTACTTTCTTCATCCTTCATTGTTGCATTCACTTGGCATTCTTTTAATTTTGCCTTTAAATATGCGATTTTGTCCTCATAAATTCGATCAAGAACTTGCTGCAAGGTTTCATCATTATGATCATGAAACTAATCATTAGATTGGGAAAGAACAAGATTAACATAATCCTGAACAGGTTGAGGAGCATCTACAAACAAAGGTTTTATATCAAACTTATTAGGATCAATGACTTCTTTAGATGAAGGTGTCCCAAGATGATTAACTATGGAAATCGGCTCATCATTATGAGTTGTCTCATGAATTGGGGAAAACACATCATCTTCAATTTCAAGCTGAATAACAAAACTGGTTCGGTATTTTGTTGCATCGTTCCAGGCATGGACATACTAGTCATGCTTCGAGTAAACCTTCGAGCAATCATTGGACTAGGGTTCTTTGATTTAGATTCAAACTTATCAACAAAAAATGAATTTTTATTTAAGTTTTGAACTAATCCCTCGGAACTTTTATCCCATACTTGATTTCATGTAGCTAGTTGTACATTATCAGAAACTTCAATATTAACAATCTGGGTTTTATCTTCTATCAATTCATCTTCCAAACCTATTGACCGAGTGGGATTTTCAATTTCCAAATCCTTAGGGTTTAATTCATCATTTACTTTAGTTGTTTCAGATCCATGAGATTGTCTCCTCTTCTGCCGTGTTTTAGGCCGAACAGAGGGCCATACTTCATTTTGCCCAAAACCAATCTCATTTAGAAATTGGTCCTGGGTTTTTCCAATCAAAGATAATTGATATTTAACTAAGATATTCACTAAACCATGGTGGAAAAGGATACGATATTGATCCCCTATAGTGCTTTGAACATCATATTCCATCTTGCATAAACTATTAAGCAAGAAATACGGTAAATTCATCTTCGATCCTTTAAAGGCCATCAGGAATCTCAAATGATAAAAATGAACAGTAGCATACCTTCCATCACATGTAATATATCGAATAATGATTTGGAGGAGCGTTTCCCATTGAGGTTGTAGATATTTAACTGTATATCCAATTTTATCTTTGAACCCTTCAAGCAGATTCATTAAGAAATGTCTCCATTTATCTTTGTTAATTTATTTCTTCTTGAACCAACACTCTCCCTTTTGTGGCAAGCTAGTGGCATTTGCTATAAATCCCTAAGAAATTTCTAACTGTAGGTTCCCAACTTGTGCGATATTTCCTTTGAGGGACGAAGCAAAACAACGAGTGACTTCTTCATTGTGCCCACTGAAACTCCCAAGAAATTTGCCCCAACCTTATTTATCAAATAATTGTGAAACATTTGGGTGGATATCCAAAAGCTCTGCTCCATCAGGTTTAAACCTACACAAGGGTTCCATACTGAAATTTGTTGGCTCTCCAATCGAACAGGTAGGAAAAGGTGTTGGGCAAACGGTAGGGATAGGTATCCAAGGCTACGCAGACATGGTAAAAACCCTAGACTCATTCCTACGTGTGATATCTCACCATCAAATCCAATTCATGTATCTAGCAAAGATTTGATATGACTCAAAATTATTTCCTTGTGGTTGAATCATGTCGAATTATGAATGTAAACAAGAAAAATAATAATTTCAAGATATGTACATTTATAACAAGTGTCAAGAAGAAACCATCTGTATCCAAAATCAATTAATGCAATTTCAGATTTGGCATGAGAAATATTATACATGGAGATCAAAGGTACTAATCAATATTTTGTAGATCATACCCAGGTTACAAATACTCATAATGAAGCTACAACTTGGAATCCAAAATCTTCAATAATCATGCATATTGATACGTACCATATGGTGAATAATGATCTTCCTTTGAAGTCCTACCAAACTCGGTGAAAGTGTCATGATTCACCACGATTCAAACCATAATAACATGCTTATAAATTCATGATTCTCAAATATTTCAATTCAATGGATTAAAGTGATATGATAATTTTCCAAGGAGAACAAACGTTAAGTTGAAATATCATATACATTATAAATATCATCATTTAAACTTTGAGTTTATAAAATGTCTATCAAAAATAGAAGTCGAGTCAATGATTAAAAAAAAACTTCAATAATGCTTCAGAATATTTTCAAAGGTGAGCATGTTCCATATATACAATTTTCTGGGCATAGGTTTATATTATTTATCTATGAATATCAAAATTAAATGAATGATATGCCTATAAGGGTTTAATAATATGATAAAATATTTTGATTAACCCTAATAACACACATTCAGTTATAAAAATGCCATCTTAAATTATGCCTAGTATCAAAGCAAAAACTAAAATTAGAACTATTTACATGAAAAGAAAAGATCTAAAAATTAAATAAGTTGATTGAAAGATATTAATAAACAACTCATCAAAATATATAAGCAATAATAATATAATAAAAATTTGATTATATATAACCTTGGATTTTATCAGCTGCAAGAAAAATTAATCAACTTAATTTGACTTGATCTTTGAAACCTTAATCCTAATTATCAATTTTCTCCTAATTGAGAGTACCTTTAGAATAATAGATTCTGAAGCCACTCTTCTATAATTTTGTAATGAATTATAGAATAATATTGATCAGTTTTATTAAGCAAACTAAGAATAAAATTGCGAGGGTTGTTGTCTACCAACAAATGGAAACATCCTGGGTGAACCAGTTATCTCTGCATCATTCATCTCAAAAGCTACAAAAAATACAATCTTAAAATTCGCTTAGAACAAATCAGAATTACTTAATCTAATAAGAACCAACATCCAATTTACATCTGCGAATATTTTCAAAACTACCTTCATTTCTGTTGATATAGATTTTGTCATAGACAAGCTGAAAATTACCCCTGTCAAAACAAAGTACTTAGGATAAAGATAATCCACATCAACAGTGTATAGATAAATATACTCACTTATCTGAAAAAACTTTGATGACCTGCTCCAATTATAAAACATTTATTGATTTTCCATTAAACTTTAACTGAAGAATATTGTCCAGGCCTAGTAACCTGATATTAACAACATCATTCATGAGTTTTACAAGAAATAAACAAGTCGGCTCGTGATGAGACCTCTTGTACGTTGATCTTATGATCAAGAGCCATCACACTAGTGATCAGAATGATGTTACCCCTGATAAAGCTTATGATCATGATTAGGCCAGTTTGTGATGAGACCTCCTATTCTCCCATCAAAATCCAACTTATTATAGATAATTATGCATGGAGCAGACTTCAAAATCTTTTCAAATGGTAAATAATATTTTAAAATGACTGATAATGCAAATTGATAAGGATTTTCCAAGTACTAAGTTTTGAAAAGGAAATCTATCAGCTATCCTAACTATAAAGAAAAAGATGGCTGAAGCTTAATCCTGATTATAAGCATTATCAGTAACAGGTCCTTATCAAATTTGAAAAAAAATGATCAGTCTAAGCGAATCTTGAAGATCTATCTTATTACAACTAATCAAGATAGATGAATAAATTGGATTTAACCCTCAAGGTTTATTTATTAACAAATATGTAAAATAAATATGTACAAAAATGATGATTTAAAGTTATTTCATCTGTAACTATGTACAAAATTATTGACAAAACTATGTACAAAGGATTAAAAGATCATGATGTTTTGATAGAAGAGATCAATCAATTATGAAATTAATTTTAGGAATATTCACAGATGGATAAAAAACATTTGAATATTCATTAAAATTACAATGATCTTGTTTGATATAAGAATGTACAAAAAGATTAACAAAAATGATGAGGTATAACAACCAATATGTACAAAAATTAATTCTAAAATTGAAATTTATTCACATGATTAGTTGAAAATAAGAGAAGAAAATGTTGTACAATGAATAACAGAATGAACAAGCTTATGTACATAACTATGTACAAATTCAAAGTCTGATCAAATCAGCATAAATATTTTTTCAAAATCAGTCCATTGACTGGGAATGTTTCAGAGTGGCCGTCTAAGGTTTGCAAATGGAAAGTTCTAGGACCTAACTTTTCAGCGATGACAAACGGACCTAACCAAAGACGTTGGGATTTAGTATGTTCCCCTTATCCTCGTGAGCTTTATCCCATTTAAGTACTAGATCACCTACCTTTAATTCTCTGTTAGAACTCAAAGATTGATCAAACCAAGACTTGACAATTTGTTGATGTTTAATAAAAAATTTCCTAGCCTTATCTCTATATTATTCTAATTTCAACAGAGTATTAATTCTCTTCTCTATAACTGGACAGTCTTCATCCTGAACGGATTGGGATAGTTGTAGAGGAGGTAAAAATAGGTTAGGAGGTAGAATAGCTTCTATACCATAGACCAGGAAGAAAGGTGAATTTCCAATTGAGGATTTAGGAGTGACTCTATCTGCCCATAGTGCATTGAATAGTGTTGTATGCCAATCACGATGATGGGTTGAAATGGTCCTTTAAGAATTTTCAACAAATTTTTATTCGTTGATTCATCTAGACCATTACCATGAGGATGATAATTCGTCGAATACCTAAACCTTATACCTTTCTCTAATGCAAATTGAGTTAATTCAAATGATGAGAAATACGAAGCATTATAAAAAACAAGAGAGTCAGGAATACCAAATCGTGTAATAATAGAAGACTCTAAAAATAAAATAACTTGATTGGTATTCACTACCATTAACAGTGCAACCTCTGCCCATCGGGTAAAATAATCATTTTCAGTAATGATATATTTGTGTTGTAGAGAAGAAGGTGGGTTTATTGGACCAACTATGTCGATACCCCATTATTGAAAAGGACTCTCTACTGTAACTAACTATAAAGTAAAAGCATACTTTTTAACCTTACCTGCAGCAATTTGGCATTCTTGACACTTTCTGACGAAAGCATAGGAATCTCAGAATAAGGTAGGCCAATAACATCCAGCCCTAAGAATTTTATGTGTTGTAGTCTCTCCTTCAAAATAGCTACCTGCAGGCCCAGAATGCAATTCTCTTAATATTGTCTCAGTTTCATCCTTGTCTAAGAAACAAAGCGAAACACCATCTGAATTCCTCCTAAAAAGAGTATTAGCAATGAGAAAATAAGGAGTTGGTTTTAATATAAGGTATCTCCTTTTTCTTGGTTCAAGGTGGTCAGGAGTAGTTCCCATTTCTAAAAGAGTCCTTAAATCTAAATACCAAGAATCTTGTGGTGGAGGATAAAAATAAATCTCTTTAGCAAGGTTTCATCAATGATAGTCTCAAAATTACTGTTTGGAAAATGGGTTGCCTCAGCAGCAAGTTTACACAATACATGTCCCTTTACTACTGTTGAAGGTTTAACTTTGAGATCATACTCTTGGAGAGTTGTCATCCAAGGTGCTATTTTTTCACCCAAGTCCTTTTGTACTAACATATTTCTAACTACGGGAAAATGAACTATCACTTTGGTTCTTGACTTCAAAAGATATGGACGGAAATGTTTCACTTCTTTAAGAACATTGAACACTTGTTTGTCAACCTCATATTAGTTTAATTCACCTCCCTTAAAGTTAGAACTCATAAAATAAATCGGTACTTCATAATTTTGCTGATTACGTTGAGTGAGTACTGCAACATAAGCTACATCATAAGCAAAAGTATAAATTATGAAATATTTTGTAAAATATGGTATTAAAAGACTGGGGGTTTCCGAAATATATTCTAAGATTCTATTGAATGATTCTTTCTCAGGATTACCCCAATTAAAAAAACCATCTTTCTTGATCATATTTTTCAAAGGTCGAATGATCTCTGAAAAACTAGGAATAAATCTCCTAACAAAATTTATTTTTCCTAGAAATGATTGCATTGGTTTCTTACTTGAATGAAAAGTTATTTTTGATATGGATTAAGTACGTCCAGGATCAATCATGATCCGGCATGTTTTTACACAACACAACCTAACAAAAGACCTTGTGTAACAACAAATATCGTTTTCTTAGGATTTAAATAAACCCCATATTTCCTACAATGTTCAGATACTTTTCCAAGATGAATAATGCGATCATGTCAATATTTAGAAAATATAGTAACATCATCTAGATAGACAACCATTGAATGATTGATTAATCCTCGAAAAGAAATATCCACTGCTCTTTGAAAAGTTTTCCCAACATTGATTAACCCAAAGGGAATCTTTCTGTAAGCGTATGTTCCCCATGGGGTTTCGAAAGTTGTTTTAAGTTGATCATTTGGGGAAACCAAAATTTGGTTATATCCTAAAAAACCATCAAGAAGTGATAGCATCTCAGACCCAGGGACTTTGTGAAGGAGTTGTTCCATGGGAGGAACTAGGTGATTGTCTTTTTCAGAAATTTTATTGAGGTTTCGAAAATCAACACATAGTCGAATGTCACCATTTTTATTCCTAACTGGAACTAGATTAGCTAACCACTGAGTATGTCGACTAGGAAATATAATCTTAGCAGCTAAAATTTTATTTAATTCCTTCTTGATTTTTGGTTCCAGAGTTAGGTGAAATTTTCTAAGTTTTTGTTGGAAAGGTTTTGATGCTTGTTTCATAGGGATAATGTGTTGCATAACCTATGGATTAAAAGTCTTTAAATTATTGTACATCTATGCAAACACATCTTTTAATTCTTTAAATAATTTGATGAATGTTGATTTTTCAGCAGGGGTGCAATCTATTCCTAAATTTACAGTTTCATATTTCATTTGTGAACTATTAGTTTTTCAATTAGGAACATATTTAAATTTGTCTTGAAGATCCTAAAATTTTTCTAATGTTACAATTGAGTTAGGAATTGATTTTACCTTCTCAAAATCCTTTTAAATTGAACAAAAATCATGTATTACCGTAAAGTCCCATAAATTTTCATCATGGGTAACTTCGTCAATGGCTGAATCTTTGAAAGTATCCTCATTCGTTAGAAAATTCAGAATCTGCAAATCATTATCAAAGACGCGCCAATTAAAAATATTATCTGGTATAGAAGGTCTAAAAATTAATTCAACTGGAAAAAAACAAATGTAATATTCTCAGATGGAATTAATTTTGACGCAATATTTGCTAGTAAGTATGCTTCTTGATTCTGGAATCTAGGAAATGAAATTATATTGAACGCATCAAAATATGAAATGAGATTCCATACCTCTTGTTGATAGTTTTGTAAATGTTCTGAAATACAGTGTATTGAATTTTGTACCTGTCTAATGATGATTTCATAATCACCATATGCAACTAACACCTTGATGTCCAAATCAATTGCTTTCTTCAGACCTTGAATTAGTTCCTCATATTCTACAGTATTATTTGTACAATTGAATTCAAGCCTGCATGTTATACAAGTCTTGTTTCCTTTTGGGTCAATTAACAGGCAGCCAGCTCTTGCTCCTTCTTTAGATTTTGATCCGTCAAAGTACAATGTCCAAGTAGAACTATCTGCAACTACCTTACTTTCAACAATATGTACATAATCATAGTTATCTACATTATTTACAATATCCTTAAATAAAGAATCATGCTAAACAGTGGTAACATCCAGAATTTCAGATTGCTATTTGTTATTAGAAAACAAATAATTTTCAGACTTGAAATTTTGAAAACCAAGTTCGTACATATAATTTCCCATTATAGAATATGAAAATAGAACTGGTTCGCTTGGATCATGCATTTCTGTTACTGTGTGTTTCAAATATATTTCTCTTCTTATCTTGATTTGATTAGATTTTCCATTTTTGGGAAACTATAAAGTTGACCAATCTGTGGTGAAAAATCCATTCAATTGCTGAGACCAATCCCTGCTTAGAAACATCCCATATGCATCAGGGAGGTCTACAACCACTATATCTATGATTTGAAAAATTGAAGGGTTACTGGCAAGCCTAATTAGAACATCCTTCATTTCTCCCAAAACCTTCACATTTGTCCTATCAAGTTGAGTAATCTGTGAATTTGTTGGAACATACTTGCCATTTATCCTTCGACAAACAGATAAAGGCATCACATTAGTAGACGCTCCAAAATCAACCATACAGTTATGAACATTCCTATTAAAGATTTGGAAGGTAAGGATAAATGGAGGAGTTGAATATTTTGAGTTCTTCCCTATTAGTGAGGATTTATCAGCTGCTGATTTTCCTTTATCATTAATTATTAAATCACTGTTTGAATTATTAGCAGATGCATATTGCTGAACACTAGGAACTATCGAACTCATGGAAGGATTTATAATGAGACCATTGGGCATGGGATAGATTTGAAGAAGATCATACATACTAATGTGTGCATGTATCTTTTTTAGATATTCAATTTTTGTCATACTGTAGATCTAATTTCAGAGAATTCCTCACAGGTTGAGTTTTCTTAACAGACCGAGGATTATTATTATCTTTACTTGGAGTAGAACTTGACGATGCTCCAGGAGTATTTGTAGATGTTCTACTCTGAGTGTTATAAGCATGTTGTCCCGAAGGAGGATTTCTATTTTCAGAATATTTTACTAGACTATCCAAAAAATGACCATTAGAGGAAATTTCAACTCAAAATGAGCCTTTTAACTTTTATTCAAATTCCATGTCATCATGTGTTAGCCAATGAAATTGCTTTAAATTTGAAATACCGTATAGGTCTTAAACATTTTTTTAATATAAATTTGGGGATAGGTATCATAAAAAAAACTACTTTTTTTGTTTGTATTTTTGACATATCTCCCCGTGTGTTTACTCAAATTTCGATCAGGAGAGCTCGTTGGATGCAGAATTAAATTCTGCATCCAACGAGTACCCACTCGGCATACTTTTGATGGACCCCGCTACCCCAAAAACAAGAAATACCTGAAAAAATGGAATGATGATGTCATCATTTCATTTTTTACGGTATTTCTTGTTTTGGGGGTAGCAGGGTTCGTCAAAAGTATGCCGAGTGGGTACTCGTTGGATGCGGAATTTAATTCCACATCCAACGAGCTCTCCCGATCGAAATTTGAGTAAAAAAACAAGGAGATATGTCAAAAATACAAACAAAAAAGTAGTTTTTTTCTTTTCTTCCTCCAAAATTAATAAATATTATTTTATTATTTTAACTATTATTTTATTAGTTCATTTTAGGAGGCCCATTTTGAGTTGAAATTTCCTCTAATGCATTTAACTGCTATGGTTATTGAAATTCTTCTTCATTTTTCGATTTTTCTTCTTCTTTATGATCTACAGTTTCTTGATTTGAAGGTGTTTTAGATAAAGACAATACTGCTTGAATAGTGTTAAAAATATCTTCATTTACTACTATATTAGGAGGTGAAATTGGTTTATTATTAGCATTAGGATTTTTCCTCAATTGGTTTCTGAAAAACCCCCTAGAAGAAGAAGCTTCTGACTTAGTTTTCTTTAATCCTACCACTTCATTAGTCAATGCATGAATAGAATTTTACCGTTGTTCTACATCGAATGCCTTATCTTTATCTAAACTATATCTTTCAATTTTCTTACGAGGAAATGTATGAACTTTTTCGCTTCTTTCAGGCTCATATGACATAGAATCCTTCTCAACTTTAATAGCCTATTCAAAAGTTTCAACAAGTGTTATCTTGCAAGCTTGTTTAACAAACATCCCTAGGTATTTTGGTAAGGATGAAGTGTAATTTTCTATAATTATATCCTCGGGTCGTTTAGAGGCAACGGGAATTTTTTCATTTAAAGTAAGGAATCTCTGATTAAATTCTTTGATTCTATCTTTAGTTTCCATTTTAATTCGAGACAATGCGAGAGCTAAAGTAGCGGGTGTTTAATCTTCCCTAAACTTGTCTAGGAAAGCTTTATTGAAATCAATCCAGTTTGTGATTGAACCTTGAACTAACAAGAAGTACAGACTACGTCTTCATGTTGCACGTTCATGGTCTGGACAACTAAAATAAATTTATTTACATGAACCTCTGCTGGCTCTTTATTATCTGGTTTAAAATTCGGAAGAAGTGTGTTTGGATGTTTTTGCAAATGGATGTTGCACACCAAGTACAACAACAGTAGCTGTTCTTAACCATGAAAGTGGTGGGTTTGGTGGATTAGGAGGTTTACCTTCTCCTCCTGCAGGTATGTTTCCAGCCATAGGATATTCTTTAGAATATGAAGAACTCTCTTGATTAAATGAACTTGGACTGTTAATTGGTGATTATGGAGGAGACGGTGGTTCACCAAAACCTCCTACATAAGTCAAAATTCTAACAGTGTTTGTCCCAGTACTTCCCCTATGAAGACTTCTGACTTGATGACTTGGAGTCCTTAACTGTGAAGTATCAACCTCTGCTAAATCTTCATCAATTGTAGTCAATTGAGGATTATGGCATTATTTTCTGGGTAAACCATAATCTATTGGTGTCAGACAAAGCTGATGGGCATAAGCTCTGGTAAGAATACGACATGACTCTTCTAAAGTCTGAGTACTATGTTCAGGAGTAAAAGGAGATGTATTACGATCTCGTTTGAGAATTCTCCTGACAATGTCTATGAATGGTGAACTACTACTTTCAGATTGTAATGGAGAATTTTGACTAGTTGAAGGTTTATCATTAGTTCTATCAGCCATTAATCATTGTCATGCCCTCCTAGCGCCATTTGTTGGCTTGAATTTATGACCTAGGCCAACATAGGAAATCAATCCCACACAGGTTTCTTAATGCAACTCTTGATATATTTAAATTAGCTTGATTTCATAGGTTATGGTCTCCTGCTACCAGTTGAGTTTTATCCTCTTAAGGAGAATATGAATTTTCTAAACTCAAAAGAATATTTCCTATGTTAATCTAAATTAACCTAACCCTAATGTCACATTCTAAGTTTAAGCCATCCTAAATTTGCTTTCTTAAGGAAAGTCTCTTGTTTTGGGTTTTGTTTGGTTTTGTAAGTTAAAAAATTATTCTTATTTTTTAAACAACTAACTAAGTTAAAATATATCTAACAACTATTAAAACAAAACTAAAAATTTATTCTAAGTAACTTGAAACTAATTTAACCAAAATTTTCTATCTCAGATGAGAGAAATATGAATTGACTATATTAATTATCAATTAATGATTATAAATAACAAAGAAAAGGATGATATAAATTCAAATACAAAATTATCAGAATTACTACCATTAACAATCCCTATGTTGAATATAGCTTACAAGAACAAAAAAATAAAATAAGAAATAATTTTATTTTTCCTGTAATGTAACAATCAATGGATAATAATGTCCAATACTAAAGTCTGAATATAAATAGGTTAAACAACTTATTATTCAAAACAACCATTAAAATAATGATGTAATTAAAACAAGATGTTAAAAGTAATACTATCAAACCAAAATAATCAATAACATTTGATTAAAATGACATTAATAGTATTTGTAACAAACACCAGTATTGTGTCATAAGAGTAAAAATAGCATTAATGCAATAATAACACAGTATAACTACATAAAGATTTAATATGAGAAAATAGCTATTGAAATATATATATTGAAGTTTCCAAAAACTGAAAAACAAAAAGAGATACCAGTTTTTGAAATACTAGTATGATAACATCCACAAAAAAAGCTTCAGTAGATCAATTACAACCAGAAAGTATATTTAATTTCAACAAGTAGTTTATGAGTACTCCCATACCCATCCCATAAATTGTTTGGAACTTATATACATAAAAGGAACAACTGTCTTCGAGTTATTTTAGGATTTGTTTACAAAAATAGCAGAAACAGTTTCTTAACATCTGTTAAGATAACTCATGATTATATCTATATTCATTCTATCGATGATATGATTCAATAGGCACCAAAAGAAGCACCTGGAAAATATGAGCATCCAATGAAGCAAACAAAACGTGACCATCCAGAATGTATGCCAGCTATCAACACAAAAAGCGTTTTCCTCCGATGAAGCAACTTTAAAAATGTATATGGGTCAGCAAAATCGTTTCCATTCAATCCAACACATTCATAGAATAAGTACAGGTGTCACAATCAATTACAGATATATCAATTCCTCATTAAAATAGTAACAATTAAATATAACAAAAAAATAGAATGAATAAATGTTAAGCTTACCTACAGAATCTATGATTCTATAGGTGTGCTACTTAAAGTGTTCTATTACCTATCAAAAGAGAAATATATCAACGTAATTGAAAATAGAGTAAGTGTAAAGTTTTGTTTTGAAAATTAACTGTTCTTCTTGCCTCGGAAAGTCTAGCTTTGAGTTTTAGGATCATAAGCTTTTGTCGTTCTACTTGTTTGAGCAAGTGCTTATTGGTGATCATAGCAAAATCTCCTAGATTCCTTGTATCTATTTTTCTTCAAAATCATCATTTGCCATCGTTGCACCCATTCTAACACCTCTGTCTTGAATGTTTTACTTTCTTCATCCTTCATCATTTCATTCACTTGGCATTCTTTTAATTCTGCCTTTAACCGTGTGATTTTGTCCTGATAAATTCAATCAAGAACTTTCTATAAGGTTTCATCGTTCTGATCATGAAACAAATCATTAGATTGGGAAAGAACATGATTATCATAATCCTGAACAGGTTGAGGAGCATCTACAAATGAAGGTTTTATCTCAAAGTTTTTAGGATCAATGACTTCTTTAGATGAAGGTGTCCCAAGATAATTCATTATGGAAATTAGCTCATAATTATGAGTTGTCTCATGAATTGGGGAAAACACATCATCTTCACTTTCAAGCTGAATAACAATTGGTTCAGTATTTTGTTGCATCATTACATGCATGGACATATTAGCCATGCTCCGAGTAAACCTGTGAGCAATCACTGGACTAGGGTTCTTTGATTTAGATTTAAACTGCTCAACAAAAACCAAATTTTTATTTAAGTTTTGAACTAATCCCTCAGACCTTTTATCCAATACTTGATTTCCTGCAGCTAGATCTATGTTATCAGAAACTTCAATACCAACAATCTGGGTTTTATCTTCTATCAATTCATCTTCAAAACATATCGATCGAGTGGGATTTTTAATTTTCAAATCCTTAGGGTTTAATTCATCGTTTACTTTAGTTGTTTCAGATCCACGAGATCGTCTCCTATTCTGTCGTGTTTTAGGCCGAACATAGGGCCATACTTCATTTTGCCCAAAACCATTCTCATTTAGAAATTGGTCCCACGTTTTGCCAATCAAATATAATTGATATTTAACTAAGATATTCACTAAACCATGGTGGAAAAGGCTACGATCTTGATCCCCTATAGTGTTTTAAAAAACAGATGCCATCTTGCATAAACTATTAGGTAATAAATACGGTAAATTCATCTACGAGCCTTTAAAGGCGATCAGGAATGTCAAATGATAAAAATGAACAGTAGCATACCTTCCATCACATGTAATATATCGTATAATGATTTGGAGGAGTGTTTCCCATTGAGGTTGTATATATTTAACTGGATATCCAAATTTATATTTAAACCCTTCAGGCAAATTCATTAAGAAATGTCTCCATTTATCTTTGTTAATTTCTTTCTCCTTGAACCAACTCTCTCCATTTTGTGGCAAGCTAGTGGCCTTTGCTATAAATCCCTCAGAAATTTCTAACTGTAGGTTCCCAATTGGTGCGATATTTCCTTTGTGGGCCCAAAGCAAAACAATGAGTGACTTCTTCATTGTGCCCACTAAAACTCCTAAGGAATTCACCCCAACCTAATTTATCAAGTAACCATGAAACATTTGGGTGGATATCCAAAAGCTCAGCTCCATCAAGTTGAAAACTACACAAGGGTGCCATACTCAAATTCGATATCTCTCCAATTGAACATGGAGGAAAAGGTGTTGTGAAAATGGTAGGGATAGGTGAGCATGTTTCATATATAATGCTTCGAAATATTTTCGAAGGTGAGCATGTTTCATATATATAATTTTCTAGGCATAGGTTTATATTATTTATCTATGAAGATCAAAATTAAATGAATAATATGCCTATAAGGGTTTAATAATATGAAAAAATAATTTAATTAACTCTAATAACACATATTCAGTTATAAAAATGCCATCATAAATTATGCCCAATATCAAAGCCAAAACTAAAATTATAACTATTTACATGAAAATAAAATATCTAAAAATTAAATAATTTGATTGGAAGATATTAATAAATAGCTCATCAAAATATATAATCAATAATAATATAATAAAAATTTGATCATATATAACGTTGGATTTTAACAGCTGCAAGAAAAATTAATCAACTTAATTTGACCTGATCTTTGAAACCTTAATCCTAATTATCAATTTTCTCCTAATTGAGAGTACCTTCAGAATAATAGATTCTGAAGGAACTCTTCTATAATTTTGTAATGAATTATATAAGAATATTGATCAGGTTTATTAAGCAAAGTAAAAATAAAATTGTGAGGGTTGTTTCCTGGGAACACAACTCCATACAAAAAAAACAATAGATATGTTATAGGATTTTAGTTGTTCATGTGGCGACTCTTATAGTGAAAATACCATTAATGCAATCAACAAATATAAATACGCCACCATTTCACCATGGAATCTAAGATAATTTCCACCAAGGACATTAACACCTACCCTCCACACATTCAACAAACATTTGGCTTCATAGGAAAAACAATGTGTTTTCCCTATTCTCATAGTAATAACAATTGCAAATCAAAGACATAATAGCATCCTTCTAGTCATAGTCATTCAGGGAAGGATAGAGGTTCTACCTCATTATTAAAAAGTATTAAAATACAATTATTATGAATTTTCATCCTTTTTTACCAACAACATGAACTAATTGCACATAAAATATTACCTCTTAAGGATTATTTTCCCCATGGGTATGTTAGTCAAGTCTTTGTTCCCCTCTATAAGAGTTCTATTGAAAAATCATTATGAATTTATTCCAAAACAAATTTATCTATTGGCAATACCGGTAGTAACAGTCTTCCTTTCAACACTTTGCATACTAAGCTATCAAATGGTAATTCCCAAAATACAACTTATTAAATGCATACATTTCCATTATTTAATCACATAATCTCTAGGAAAACAATAAGTTCCAAGCCTCTCTTTCTGACTCTAGTAAACAACAGTTAACACCTAAATAATGTGACTGAATTCCTACAAGATTTATATGATTAGCGTAGTCTTCAATTCAAAATTTGGTGGTATTCTACATTCAAATGACTTAAACGGTGGTTTTCAGATTCCAAATTCTCTTACAAAATTGTTTTCCATTCTCTTATGAAGAATAATTTTCCAAAATTCTATTTCTAAATCTACTATAATTTTAGACATTTTTGCAAACACATAACATGTATAACCATTTAAAATTTGTACAGAAAAAATTTATCAAAATAAATAGTTTTATCAAGCCACCGATAAATTCCCATGAATTTTCAATGAATATTAAAATTTATCATAGGATTATGCAGTGGAACACATATCTATAACAAATCAAAAAGGTGCAATTGGATTCATAAGGGGAATGCTCCTCCCAGCCATAGGTAATTTTGACTCCAATTCTCTCAACATAGTTATGACTCCTAAGCTAGAACCAAGTAATTCACCAAATGCACTCTGATTTTCAGCTATATTTCATGGGGAACTCACCCTTTACCATGCAAACAACAGCTCTGTCAATACATATGCATGAACATGGCTACAACCAATTCATGATTCAACATTTCAACCCTTCAACATCATATCATCAAACATGGCCATAAATCAACCCATCTACAAGAACTATGGAATTATTTAAGGTTTTCTTCCGAGGAAGTCCAACAGCGTTCATCGTTTCTTTGGTTGTTGCTTCACAGGTAGGGTCACCCAGCCTCTACCATCAGTGAGCATAAAACTGTGGTTAATTGATTTTGAATTTCATGGTTTTCTCTATAAATTTTTCTCTCTCCCTTTCTTTTCCCATTTCGAATAATAATCCCCTCTGAATTCTCCTACCCCTCCTCACTCTTGTTTGCATGGAATTTGAATTCCACATGGACTCTCTCCCAAGATCCCACCACTTTAATAAAAAAATTTAATTCCTCTCCTAAGTTCTTATCTCAAATATATCTCAAATATTAAACAAGGGATTAGGGAATATAAAACATGTTTTAAACTTAAGTTTCAAACAAGATAATTCCCTTTTAATTGTTTAATTAATTTAGTTAGGGCCTTATGACTCGCCCTGTGGAATTACCTCACAGGCCCCCTTTACTCTCACTTGGTGAATAACTTAGCTCCCCATACTCTTTTAACGTGCCTCCTCATATGCAACTCTATATATATCCCATTAAAAAACATATTGTTCATGTACATGTCACATGCTTCAGTCTTCAGTCCATTTAACTTAGTATTTACAACATATACAACAAAATCTTGATAATTGAAACCAAGGTATTACACTATGCATGGTCTATAAATGGTAGGCTTATATATTGTTTGTTTCACCAACATGACTTACTAGGAATTTTACAATCTACTCCATATTCCATGAAGTATATTCAAGATTGAGATGCCAACAATAATGTTCAACTCTTTTGGGAGCATGTACTCAATAGTTTCAATATGAAATGTTTGGATGTGAAAATAAACTCAACTCAATGTCCATTTACTTTCTTTGAGATGATACCACCTCTGAGTAACATTGTCAATCCTTAACATAACAATAACATGCAATTCCATCCACTTATTTGGTGAAAGCCTCACTTGCAAGTTTCAAGTTCTTATAATCAAACTCCAATTCAACTTAAACAACATTCATTAAAACATATATGGGATGGAAATGAACTAAAACATAGATGATATGGATTCATGAGAAGTTAAGAAAACCCACTCAATTCCATATGTATTGGAGAACAATATCTCAAAGGAACTTGAACCACAAATTCCAAACAATTAAAGGAAATGGAAATCAAGGAAAAATCATGGTTTCGTACCACAATTAAATCCCCACTTTGCACATAAACTAGCATCTCCAAGAACACACCCAACCACAACTTCATATGACCTAAGGTGTATGATAATAGTGTACCAAGGTTGTGTGTGGCCCATACAGCTTACATATAACCTCAAAGTTAACCGAGAAGTAGTGAGCGACCCTCATGGAATCTAGCTGGAAGTGTACGACCTACATCCTCCTTCATTTGATGTGTATGATTGTGAGGAAGAATCAATTCTTGTTGTTTGGTTATATGAAAGAAATCATTGTTGTTTATGGATTTAATAGTCACTAAGTTTGTTAATGAAAATTCAAAACTTAGGTAGATACGTGCAACATTAATTAATAGCAACCATGGATCTCCAACTAGGAAATAAATGGATGGAGAAGATCTTGGAGTTATTTCCATTCATCAATTGAGGATTGAAAATGGTTTTCTAAACCAAACTAACATAAATCAAATCAACCATTCTTATTTTCCACCACTCACACCCTTAGAGAAGCACATTAATAAAATAATAGTATCGTTTCACAGAAATAAATTATTCCACAACCATAAAGAAATCCATACACAAAGACACAATATTTACCTTGGAAACCAAAATGGGAAATCCAACATTCAATTGGACTTGGTTTTACTTTGTATTTATGGGAAATGTGAAAGGTTACAATTCTTTTTTCTCACTGGTTTGTTCTCAATATCCACAACACAATTTGGGTAGTTGTTCCTCTCTCTTAGACAAATAGCCTCTTTTTTTGTAGTGCATGAATAAATATGAAATGTATATATTGGGATTA
This sequence comes from Pseudotsuga menziesii, assembly GCA_001517045.1. Classification (NCBI taxonomy): domain Eukaryota; kingdom Viridiplantae; phylum Streptophyta; class Pinopsida; order Pinales; family Pinaceae; genus Pseudotsuga; species Pseudotsuga menziesii. The sequence goes on along the minus strand of LPNX010533321.1, from coordinate 201,507 downwards.
GCTAGAAGTTCAGTGATGCAGGAGCATCCTACTTTCCATTTCAAATTCCAAGTTCAATGCTAGATCAGGCCTAGGAAGGGGTCTACACATTTTTATTTAATAGTCCCTAGACTATTACATTGTAAATAACCTATGTTTTATGAATATTCTAGATAGTGATGAGTCATTTTGCTTAGTCACAGGATGTTAGAGCTGCAGGAATAATAGCGAGTCGTGACTCCCTGCATGGAGATCAGCTGCTGAACTGTTTGTTTAGACAGAGACATGTTTACATCTTCCTTTGTAAATTTGTTACAGGACCAACTCGATAGAGGGGTAGCAGAGTATATTAAATAGCTAGGTTGTAGAGGTTGCAAGGGTTTCATCTTTCAGAAGAAAACTGTGTTTTGCAGAGAGGCAACCAGACCTATGTCTATACCGACTTGTAAATGTTTGAGGAGGTTGAAAGTGGGACAAGAGTTGTGTGTATTTTATTTTATTTCAATAATAGGAGTTAGCCATGTGTTCTGAGGGCTGTTAGTCTATGTATGCATTAATTTGAGCTGTGTAGTCATGCAGAGTGATTTTAGCGTTTTCATGAATATTTGTAGATTTATCTGCAATTGTTGGTTTAAGAGTTGGATTTTGTTGGAATCATTGAAGGATAGGGTAGATGCATGCATAGGAGGACTAGAATGATGGATCAAAGAGGTTGAAATCCGTTTTGATCAATTCCATGATCAAATCCGCGTAGAACACAAGTTTTATGACTTAACGAGTTTTTGCAGAAAATGGACGATGGAGATTGGGTCTGCAGATGTAGATCTGACGGTTGAGGAGAAATCTGTAACTGGAGTTGCGAGGGAGATCACGGATCTTCCAAGGTTTGGGAGATAACGGATTTGCCAAGGTTTGGGAGATCTGCATAAAAAGAAAAATTGACAGCTGTGGTGAAGGCTACAACGAAAAGATCTAACGGTGGGAAAAATTGCAAAAAAATATTTGTGGGAGGAAAGTTGTGGGGAAGAATCTTTGGGAAGTTGGCATCCCGCATTCCGCATCCTGCAGCCCAATTTTAGGAACGCCGTTGCAGAAAAAAGTTGCAGAGCGCGACTTTGGGTGGTTTGAGATCCCGCATCTCGTAACCCGACAACGGAAACTGTATTATGGAAAAAAAGTTGTGGAAATAGAGTTGCAGGAAGGCAGAACTGTGGAAAGGCGATTATGGAGGCAAAATTGTGGGGGAGAAATTTTAGCATAGAATTTGGTGGTTAAGCTCAATTTGGTGATGCTGTCATGTGTAGGACCCTGAAGATCCTGGAGGTGCTGGTTGGGTTGGTTTTGTCCCGAACCCCTGCACCATTTAGGAATCCCAAAATCCTCATCTTTCCCCAACCCTAACATCGGCTTCTCTTTTGTCTTTTCCCAATTACATTTTTTATTAGGGTTCTCATGTTTTTTAATATCTATTTTTTCCCTTCTCTTCTCTTTGTGTCTTTTAATTTTTCCCATGATTACATTAAGAGTACAATGTTGATGAAGCTATGGAAACTTAATGGAATTTCATGGGGACCTTTATGCCATCAACCTTATCTTCTACCTTATCCATAGATACATTCCTTGAATTGTTGATCGTCGTAGTAACATGAGCCAATAGTCAATCGTGTTGTTTCACTTATCCAATTCAGACCACACCTCTGCATTGGGAAGATTTTGGTCCTAAAAATATTCCAAGGATAGCTGAGGTTTATTCCTTTCATACCATTTGAGTTTCTTTGGAGTTTATCCTTTGAGGCTGATTTGCAAAATATTTTTTTTCTACACTTTGCTTCCACTACATAGTTTTATCCTCCTTCAAGTTTTCAACAGCATGCAATGCAAAGTCTTTGACAATGGGGAGAACCTGATGGTCCTATTTTTCATCTATCATAAAGGGAATGAGAAACTTCATATACTCAACATTCACCACTGAATAGATCTACATATAAAGATAAAGTCACAATATGATGGAATTCTCAATCACTTTCTCAATGATGCCAAAAGGTTAGTATATGAGGGGTTTGATTTTTTTGTTTTTTCTTGCAGAGGTAAATCCACACTTTGTCTCCAAGACAGAACTTATGATTGTTGTTCATGTACTTTTTCTTTATATTGCTCTAGATTCTCTCAATTTTCTCATGTATCTTAATATGTATCTGTCATATACTTTCCACAAATGCGTTAGTCTTGTTCTTATCTCCTTGTAGTTGTACTTTGTCATTTTGTTGTGTGTACACAATGTCAAAGTATTACATATTTAAATAGATGAAACAAGTATCGCAAGGTGATTTTTTGGTGGAAGAATGGAGTGCTTAATTATATGAGTAGTGGATGTACACAACCAATTGCTTGTCCCATGTCTTTGGATGCTTATCATTGTACCCTATCAACAATTGTTGAACATTCAGTTGAAAATTTCCATTTGTTCAATGGTATTGGGATAAAATTCAATCGAATACCTTTGCCATTGATCTATTATCTCCCATAATGTTGTCTAAATTCTACCTAATAACTTGTTATCTTGATAAAATATGATGGAATTTTGCAATCCAAATGTACTAAAAGATTATTGAAGAATAACTCAACCACTTCTTCTATAGATATTGGCTTCTTGCATGATATGAACATACACATATTGCTAAATTGTTCTACAATGAAAAACAAGTAGTCATGGCCTCTTAGAGACAATGTCTATAGATATTCTCTACCAATGTCTTGTTGGTACTAACAATGGCAAATACAACCAAATATTTATGTATTTTTTTCCTTGTTAGTGCTACAAATAACATAGCCCTAACAAATCTTACCACATACTCCTACATATTTTCCCAATACACATACCTTTGCAGATTCACCACTGTCTTCATCACACCAAAATTTCCAACAATTTTCTAACTGTGAGTTTCTCTTTTTAATTGAACCCTTATATCCCGTGGTATCCACAATTTATCTATATTGTATGTATCCCATTATTTATGGTATATTCATTTCCTTCCATGGAATTTACTCTATATGCTAGTGTCTAAGCATTTGAAATATTCATCTCCATCATAGTCTTAACTTTTTAAATCATGAGTGAAAGGATCAAGTTGCATTGTCACACCAATTGATGTAATTTTATTCAGTTGGGGTTGTAATAGCATGTTATTTATATTTATTGTAGCTCCTTTCTTATACTTAAACAATAAGTTAATTTGTTTCAATAACCACAACAATTTGTAATGCCTCATTTTTGCATTTATGTTGACTTTGAAGGCACTAAAGGGATTGATGATCAATATATATGATTGTATCTTTTCCTAGGAGGTAATTCTTCCATGAAACTCGTGACCTCTATCAAGTTATTATACCATTGGAAAATGGCTACAATTTCGTTCAAATCCACCTTTATCTCTCCTCCATTGATCATGTGTCCAAGACAGATCAAGGACTTTACCTCGAACTCAAATTTCTTCAAATTTGCAATCAAATAATTTTTTCTGTAATGTCTTTAGTGCCTGTGTCACATGTGGGATGTTCTCTTTCCAAGTATTACTAAATAATAGTATGTCATCCAAGTGTACTATTACAAATGAATCGATAAAAGGACATAGCACACCACATGAAAGTTGCAGTTGCATTACCTAAATTGAACGCCATCAATAACCACTTGTAAAAACCTCGCCTTATCTCAAATATTCTCTTCCACATGTCTTGTTATACATTGATTCTTACTTGATGGTAACATGATTCAAGGTCCAATGTCATGAAGAACTTGGATTATTGTAACTAATCCAAAACATCATCAATCCTTGGCAAATTATATATATTCTTAACAATGAATTTGTTCAAGGGAAATATTCAATGCACATTCTACATCTTATGCCCTTTTCTGGCACCATTATAATAGGTGAAATGCACATCAAAGTACTAGGCCCGATGGCTCCCTACTCTAATAACTACTACAATGTTAGAATATCAAAAAAACACTCCATACTTAGAATATAATTAATTATCATTTTGGTTAATTTCCTATGTGCTAGACTAGGTAATTGCCCTCCATACACCACCAGTTGGTCAAAACTTTCCATAAATATCCCAGGAGCGACCTATACTAAATATGGATAATATTCTTCCAACTTTACCGACTTCCCAGATTAGTAACTATGCCTTCATGTCCTTTTCATCCTTTAGACTACTTTTCCTTCTTTTCAGTGGATAAGATAAAGCTAGTTAACTAGGAAACGATTATCTTCTATGGCCAACCCGTTCTCCATGAATTTATCTCTAGTTTCCATAATTAGTAAGCTTATCCATCACTCATGATTTAGACAATCGTGAGCTCTTGGACTGATTTGGAAAGTGCTTTAGTCACCTATAGGGTTTTTTCATATTTGGTAAGCCTTATTTATGAGCTAGCATGAGTTTTCTCCTTAGAAACTCAATTTTTCCTCTCAAGGATGTATTATTTATGTACACTATTGTTGAATTATAATACATGGAATATTATTCAATCATTCTTCACTTCTCTTGTGTTTAGTCTAATTATTCCTCTCTCTATTTTCCGTGTGCATCTGTGTAAGAAATATCTTTTGTAGGAAGATTCACCTGCTGAATTTCTACATGGTACGGAGCATACGATACCAAATATCTACATGGTATAAGAGCACAAGGTTTCTCAATATATCAAGGTCTATATGCTAGAAAGGGAGATCAAGTTTTCATCCCTCTACATCTTTAGGAGCACAACTTCATTGAGCTTACAAAGTATTTCTTCAAAGTGTTTTGTATGCAGGTTGCAGAGAGAATATCTAAGAGCACAACAACAACAAAGCATGGATTTTTCTTCAGGTATGATCCTGAATCCTTACAACGATCATGAATGGAAGGCCAAGGTTGTCATTCTATTGTGAAGTAAGGGTCTCTACAGAGTTTTTATGGATTTATAGAATGAGCCAAATTCTATTGTTGAGAAAGATAAGTGACATAATCGAATGGATGAAGCCTATGGATTGCTTTGTCTCTCAATTTCTATAGGTCTTGTTTTTCATCTTTATGGTTTAACCACTCCAAACCAAGTATGGACCTGTTGCATCTGCAACAGTTTTCCCAAAATTCTGAAAATTTTGGGACCCTCCCTTACTTTGAATTAGTTAGTTCTTTTCTTGATTTCAGCCTATTGATTCTGGCCTTGGGATTTTTGAAGCATCTTCTCAAAATTGGGTTACTATCAATCGATTGGTTTCTCCTCAGTTAAATGATTAAGGAATCCCATCTTTAGTTGAGCTCCTTATCAACTTGCAAAATCTTTCAAAGATTTCTTGTATCGGGCGTTGCTCCGTTTGACTAGTCCGCTGTTGCGGGTGTTTTTCTGCTCTTGATCGTTTATGGTCGCGCCGCCGTTGCGGGTGATTTTCTACTCTGGGTTTCCTTTTCCACGCTGACTGTTGCGGGGGTTGTTTACTTTGTTTTACCGTTGCGGGTGGTTGCCGTGTCCATTATGTTTCTGGTGATTCCGCGTCGGGAGAGGTTGAATACTTTCGTGGCCGATGTTGAGGTCCGGGTTGTGGTTCTGAGTGCCGCCGTTGCGGATCAATGTAGAATTAGACTTGCATTAATGCTCCAATGTGTGTTTGTTGTCGCCAAATTTGTGGCGGAGCTCTGGGCTATCTTTACTCCTCCGTGCGGACGGCATCATGTTTCGAGCATCCGCCGTTGCGGAGGGGTCCAGGCTCTTGGTCGTCCGACCAAAGTATTCACCGGCGCCCGATGTGTGGTTCTTGTTCATGCGTTATACGTAGCCATTCGTGGGATTTTATATTGGGGGTGGTCCGCCGTTGCGGAGGAACTGAAACTCTAGTCGCCCGACGCCGCTTTTGTTTTGTGCCCGATTTAATTGCTCACACGTGTGGCGTTTTTATATATGCGGTGCGACAGTTTGGGGTTTGTATCGTTTTTTATTATTATCGAGCACTGTCGTGGTGAGTTGAGTTGTCGTGTTTCGAAAGCAGAGAAGGCCTAGCTGTCACTATACTAGTTTCCAGGTGGGGAGGGCAGAATTCCAACCGTCGTCAGCTTGATCATTTCGTCGGTTTGCTAGGTAGGTGCATCTCGTTTTCTTTTCCCATTTCGTTGAACGATTTTGTGTTGCTACCGTGCTTTGGGGTCCCGACGTTGTTTCCTGCGTCCAACTAGGATTTGGGCTTGTTAAGTCGGTTATATCTTAACCTAGGGTGTGGGGGGGACGTTTTAACCTTTTAAGTTGATTTCTTTCTGCCTGTTAGTCGTTGCTAGCACGCAAGGGGTTGAAAGGTTTTAGGTGCAGGCGGCCGTTACGCCGTCTGCACCAGACCTCGCTGCTCGGCCGCGATGGGTAGAGGACTGCGTTTTGTGGAGGATTGTTTAGGGTTCTCTTTTTGGCAGGCTATGGTCGCCTTGGTACATCCCTGGAATGGTGAACCAGAGATGTTTCACCTGCGGAGTTATGCCCCGTCTCGGGAGGGATTATTAATGAAGCCTGCGATTTGCTTGGCCGGGAGGAATAGGGCTTGAAGGGGTTTTACGGTCAGCAGTGTCGCCTCGCGGCCTGCGTTGATTGTGCCTTTTTTCGCAGCCCCCTTTTTTGCTTTTGGTCGCCTAAACCCTAGGGGGGTCGAAGGGATATGCCGATAGTTACACCGTGTTTGTTGAGGATAGCATGGGTCACGTTTGATGAGGATACCCTATGCAGAAGTGTGGTTACTGCCCGCTGAGGAGGGTGAAATGGGCTATCAGCCTATTGTTTTTTTTCGGCTACCAGTCACAGGCGTCTCTTTTGCCATTTGTCTGCTAGGATGTAGGGGTGAAATTTTGGCTAGCTTAAGCTTGATGCTCTTTGCGTATGATAGGCAGTAGAATGATAATTGCATGCTGCACTTGCATATAGTTTGCGTATATTGCTTCAATGTATCAATATCATGAGAAAATGGCAGGTCACATAGTAATGTGGATTTCATGCTAACATTAAGGTGACTGATAAACTTGTTGCATGTAAAATAGATCATAAGATGTTTCATTCATAAGGCATTGTAAGGATGATTAATATATGTATTAATTGCATGGGATAACAGCACGCTGCACAATACTGCATGCTAGTCCGGTTACTCAGTATAAGAGACCTATATTTAATTCTATTGAATGATCACAATTATGATACACTTGAGGAAGGATAAATTGTTGCACATTGTATGGAAAGTCGAATTATTTAATGTTAAAATGATTACATATGGCAGGACAAGTTCACAATGTCCAGAAGGCAGAAGAAGAAAGCCCCAGCCGTGGAAGAGGTATCAGTACCTGAAGCAAAAATAAAAACTGAGTACATCTATGAGGATACCCAATGTGTCACGGGGGTTGAACCTGAATATAAATGGGGAGAAATACACAGGCTGATTTCCCACAGAGAAGTTCCAGACATGGGTCTTGAGGAAGCACCCATTTACGCAAACATAGAGAAATCTGCTATTATGAAGGTCGCCACCAGGCCAGAGCAGTTTCCATGATCCGAAGTGTTGAAATGGATCCTGCCACACACCAACCATGACACAATGCTTATGTGTAATGTTGAAGGTTAGGGCTATGCTGCATTTAGCCCTGGATATGTGACCTTAGCTTACCATTTGCCTGAACCTCAGATCTTCTTGTCCAATGAGTGGTTGGACAACCTCAGAATGGATTTAGTAGAAACCATGAGGAGAATGCTATTATCGGGGAAGCTCTATAGACATAGAGCAACTGAAGATTATGACACAGCCAGCCTTAGAGCCCCTTACAGATTCATAGCTCTAATGTTGAATAGGATTTTCGGGAGGGAAAATGGCAGGTTATTCAAATTTGAATGGATACCTCTAATGTTCTATGTGGCAACAGAAGGAAAGGTCTTCAATTGGGCCAGCTTGGTATCGAGTAGCCTCTCCTCTTGTGTAGCTGCAGCAAAAGGAGGAGAAGCCCGGAAAAGATCTGAGTTTTATATGAGCTCGATTCTGATAGATTGCATACTCTGTAACCAGCCTTTCCCAGGCCTCCAGTGTGTATGGGATAGGGACAGAATGCCTATTTACTCAGCTTACAAACCATTATGGGCCCATCTGTACCACAGCCACTACCAAGAAGTATGTGAGCAATTTATTATGCCATTATACAAGCTCATCTTCTGGGGAGGATGTGATTGTATGTCTGAGGATGCCATGCAGGTGATTGAAGAGTATGGAGATTATTTCCTGACCAAAAATGGCATGTATATCAGGATGTATGGAGGATCAAAGACACCCCTTCTACTGCCAAAGTTTGCCACGGACTATATAGTCCACAAAGAGGCAGTAAGACAAGTGTTTATTGACGGTGTTGGTCACTTCTTGTTTCAGAAAAAGAAGGCTGCCTATCCACCTCTACCATTTAAGCTAGGTAGCTGCAGTTTCGCCAATGTGAGGCAAGCTGCAAAGTTTGTAGAGGAACTAGGGAAGTTCCACTTTGGAGAGATGACTTTTAGACGAAATGACACTCATAGCAAAGTAGCAGAACACTGCAGGAAACATAAAGTATATTTCAAATACATCCATCATTACGATAAAGACGAATTAGTCTATAGGAATGCCCCTAACATGGCAGCACTCAGGAAAAGATTCAAGCCGAAGAACCCCACCAAGGGTGGGAAAGGATCTGAACAAGATAAAGCCGAGCAAGCTAAGGCTGAAGAAGCAGCTAAGAGAATAAGAGAGGAGGCTCGGAGGCTGGAAGAGGAGGCTGCAGAGTGGATGCGAAAGGGAGAAGAAGACAAGAGGAAAGCTGCCTAGGAAGCAGCTGAACGAGCCAATGAAGCAGCCAGAGAAATAGAAGAAGCTGCTAAGCAAGCAGCCGAAGAATCCCAGAGAAACATAGACGAAGAACTGCATGAGCAGGAGGTCGAGCAGGTAAAGTTCACGCAATAGCAAGCTCCCGAAACATCATCAGGGCTGAATCAGGGAGTAGAAAACCCCGAGGTGTAGGTCCCTCAAGTGCCCACTACTATCGAAGCTGCTGCCCCGATGATTCAGCTAGTACCTTTTGTGCAGGGAAAAGGTGAAGAAGTCCCTGATTTCAGCACCGTATATTATGATAGGGCTACAAAAAGAACAATGAGGAGAACAGAAAGAAAGGTAGGGGTAGAAGAAATGGCCAGCAAAATGATAACAGATAAGGTCATGATGAAAGGAACAGATGTAGATCCAAGGTTTACTATAAGGGCCGGGACTGCAGCAATACATGCTTCAGAGGATAACATAGAAACAATGATGATTGAAATATAGGCATCCAAGAAGACCTCCTCTCAGCTTAAGGACACCCTGAGAAAAGAAAGGAAAGAAGGCAATAGGCTTAAGAGAAAATATGAACATGTCCTGAGAGAAATGGAGGCTGTAAAGAGTGAAATCTGCGCCGTCCAGGTAGAAGCACAGGCCAAGAAAACAGCACATAAGGCTCTGGAAAGTGCACAATAGGAAATCCAAGATTTAAAGAATGAAAAGGAGCAGTTGAAGGCAAAGATAGAAGACTTAGAAGCGCAGTAAAAGAACAACAGGTTGATCTACATCCAGTTAAAGAACACATCCTGGCCCAGAAAGCTAAAGTGCTACACCTGCAAACTGCTCTAGAAGAAGAAAGATGCCAGGTCCTCCAAATTGATAGCCGACTTGAAGAAATCCTGGAAACAGCTTCTTATTTTGTCGACAGGTCCCAAGACATCCTCGAAGTATTAACTACAAGGTTAGCAAGGGTAGAGAATGAAGAGGAAGTCCCAGTTGAGCTACCATCCAAGGATAAACAAGCCCTCAAACGGGACCATGATCTGATAGAATTCGCTATCAATACTGCAGAAGACTTCCAGAAAACTATCAAGAAGACCAAAGGAGTCTACACAGAATTCTTCAGGAGAGCCCTGGTTACCTACAACAGATGTCAGACAGAAGCCGAGCAGAGGCTATATGAGTTCCCTGACCATGATGCATTTGTAGAAATGTTGCAGCAAGGACAGCAAGATGAAGAAGCCAGAGTACAATGCATCAAAGTTATTGATGACCAAATCCTAAAAAATGAAATAGGCCATACAGCCGTCAGCGTGCAGCTCTTAGAAGAACAGGTGCGATTCAACAAAGCCAGGGTAGAGGCCATTAGAAACCAGGATGAAAAGTTCAAGCTGAACATTCAGTTTTTAGAGCCGAGCTCGTTTGAAGATCTTGCTGCTGAAACAGCAGCGTGGAAGAAATTTTTGGGAAACCAAGCGGAACCCTCTTCAAAAGAGGACCATTCAACCTTGTTGTAATTTAATACGTTGGTAAAAGCTTTTTATTTTTGAAAAAGATGAAATGTTGGGAAGACAAAGGGGTTGGGAAGCCCAAAGGTCACTTTGGGCAGCCCAACCATTTTTTTGCTTTTGTATAAAAAATAGGAAACGTAGAGAAAGGAAAAGGGGATTTTTCCCAGTAAAACTGGATGACATATTGTAAGAAGAACTACTTCCTTTTGCAATAAAATATTTTAGTTTGCCTGTTGGAGAAAGAGTTGTGAAGTTTCCAAATGTTGTACCATGGGTGGCAGGAAGATGAACTACTTTATTTTTCAGCTTGTGTCCATGAATCGTGAGATCGTTCTAAATTTATGGCCTATGTCTTGATTGAATGATTTCTGATTTAATTAGTGGAAAATTCACCTGGAGTAATGTATGTGGCTCATATAACAATTGGCTATCTGGTTGTTAGAATATTTCTCATTCATGTGTTGTAAACTCAAATATTAGCAATCTGTAAATTTGTTTATCATACATGAAAATAACACGTTACTCACAAATAATTATTCTTTTGGCTCCCCGGGGATAGATAGATAGTTGTTTACATAGTTAGTTATTTTTCTTCATGGTTGCATATGTGGTTTAGGTGTTTGCGAAACTAAGACGAGAGGTAAGAACCTGCGCAGCACATTGTGTAGTTCCCCACATCTTTATCACCCTACATGATTAATATAGGCATGCGCATTGCATATATTAAGTCGAAAATACAAATTCCGGTGGACCGGGCCACAGCCGGTAAACCCTTGTGTTACTTTGACCTACGGTAGCCGGACCGTAAACCGAACGGATTCCCTACACCAAACAGTCAACGGGCTAGTTGGGAACGTTGATTGGGGAGAATCCCTTACTGTTGTCGCCTGCGATTTCCCAGGCCTCAACAGTTTTGGCGCTAGAAGGAGGGCCGCCAGTAAAGGCTGGCCGTGGAATTTGATTTTCCGTAACTACCCTACCAGCAGATGTTATAAAGTTGAAGTTTCTGGTTCTATCTTTGAAAGCCTATTTTCCTAGTATTACTCGCTTACCTTTGCTCATGGCTGGTAATCAACCTAACCCTCTGCCGGCTTGGAGAGCTAGGTCACCTCTAAACTTAACTCCTCCTTTGCATAACCTACCCCAAGCCTTTGACAAGCTTTTGCCCAAGTTTGACCCTACAGACAAATTTGTTGTAGATGATCACCTTCAAAGATTTTACCTAGCGTTAGAGGGGCTAAGGGCCGGAGAGTATGAAGATGTGGTGTGTAGACTGTTTCCTCATACCCTGAAAGGGGCAGCAGCATCCTGGTACTTTGGACTACCTGCAAACTCCATTCATAATTGGGACGATTTCGAGAGTGTTTTCAGGAGTAAGTATACTGCTCAAAAGACGCATGCTTCATTGATGAAAGGGCTTGGTTCGTTAAAAAAAGAAAGGAATGAAAAGGTACATAATTTTACTCAAAGATTTTCATTGTATTTAAAAAAAAATTCTGCTACTGACAGACCTTCAGACAAAGTTCTAATTGAGTATTATACCTCAGCCCTAGGCCCTGAGTTGGCTATGTTCGCCAAGATGAAACTCAAGCCGACGCTGGCAGAAACCTATCAAGAGGCCGAAAGAGTAGAGGCTGAAAGTGAGAGTATAGAGGACTATCCTGACTCATTTGAAGATAAGAACGTTGTAGTAAGAAGCTCACTGCTATTTAAATCTAAAGAAGATCAATCACATAATTATCATGAAATGATGAAAGTGCTTCAGAAAATGTCCAACCGAATTTTAGATCTGGAAAAAGAAAGGGACATTCAGAAGACCAATAAGCCATACTATCCAAAGAAGGAAGATAACAACCAATGGCAAGCCCCACCGCCAAATTTGGCATCAATAAACATAACAGAAATAGGAGGAGATAATTTATGTACTTTTCATCAACAACCTCATTCTGAGAAGAAATGCCCTCAATGGTTACATTCAATAACATTGGTGATGAATAAATTGTTGGACCCAGAATTGACTAGGGACAGTGGTGAGGAAGAAAAAGAGAAACAGACCATAGTAAAACCAGACGATGATACTATGTTCTCATGGAATGGTGTTTCTCTGTTCAACATGGACGAAGATGTTCTCAAATCTCAATATACCCCTACAACCGCAAAAGATAAAAACCTGGCCATGAAGAACAATGCCATAATACCAAAGGTTCCAGATCGGCCAGAGGAGGTGAAGGGGCAGGCTGATGTGAAGGCTAGAGATGACATCCCAAAAGATATTCATGGCAAGCAGAAAACAAAGCCACTCATTGAATCTTCCAAACCGGTGGAAGGTGATGAGACAAGCAACGCTGGCAGACTGGAAGAAGAGTTGCCTAAGACAAATCAACCGGTGGAAGAAAAAATCGAGTTGATCAAGACTAAGAAAACCAGCGCCCCACCTTTTCTTGTGACTCTTGAAATTTTAAATCACAAGGTCCATAATTGTTTGGTAGACTCTGGATCATCCATGAATGTTATGCCTCTGGCAGTTTGCAAAAAACTTAATGGGCAACTAAAACCTACTATTTGGGATGTTACTCAACTTGACGAAACCAGTGTCAAAGTAGTAGGGGAAATGGAGGATGTTCTGATCCGATTAGCTGCAAATAAAAGGACATGTCATTACATTGACATCATAGTAGCAGACATCCCTGATGGATATGGAATGATCCTGAACTGAGATTGGACAGCAAGATTAGATGGGTACTTTGCTTCAGATTGGTCTCATTTGTGGTTACCTCAGAAGGATAGCCCAAACATGATTAAGATTTTGAGAGAGCCATATATGAAGCACAATGTCACTAAGCTAGGAGAAGGAAACGAATCTGCTGAGTTTGTATTGGGAAACCATCTAACTGAGTGTAAGCTGAGACAACACACTTCAAAAGAGGCCAGTCCTATGATGGACACTCAGCCTGAGCTCCTTCGACTCCCTCAGGCTGAACGAAACGATTACAGGGTTTTGGATATGAGTGCCATTTCTATAACAGCACAGTTGGATCATGGTTAGATAATGTATGTCTAAAACCCAGCTCATTCCTCAGTTTTAGATCTATAATTTTCTGGAATGGGAAAAAACTTTGTTTTCTTTATTTTTCATTTGTACATAAATAAATTGATTTGTTGCTTGTGTTGTTTTCTTGCTTTAATACTTTGATGGTTCTTCTTTTGTTACTTGCTTTGCTACTGTTTCTTGATAGTTGTCTTAGTTTTCCTTTTGATTTTAAATAAGAGGCAAAATTTTGGTTGCAATGGGAACATTAGGGTTCTCTATTAACTAAAATCTTGAGCAAAAGACTGGGCTATAAAGTATAGAATATCTTCTAGTAATTGTATTCCTAACCGGCAGTGCATTCTCTTGAGGTCTTACTTAATCCTTGTAAATAACACTGAAGTGAAAAGGG
>LPNX010533321.1:165935-187384 GCA_001517045.1 Pseudotsuga menziesii | reverse complement strand
TCCCAAAATTCTGAAAATTTTGGGACCCTCCCTTACTTTGAATTAGTCAGTTCTTTTCTTGATTTCAGCCTATTGATTCTGGCCTTGGGATTTTTGAAGTGTCTTCTCAAAATTGGGTTACTATCAATCGATTGGTTTCTCCTTAGTTAAATGATTAAGGAATCCCATCTTTAGTTGAGCTCCTTGTCGACTTGCAAAATATTTCAAAGATTTCTTGTATCGGGTGTTGCTCCGTTTGACGAGTCCGCCGTTGCGGGTGTTTTTCTGCTCTTGATCGTTTATGGTCGCGCCGCCGTTGCGGGTGATTTTCTACTCTGGGTTGCCTTTTCCGCGTCGACTGTTGCGGGGGTTGTTTACTTTGTTTTACCGTTGCGGGTGGTTGCCGTGTCCGTTATGTTTCTGGTGATTTCGCGTCGGGAGAGGTTGAATACTTCCGTGGCCGATGTTGAGGTCCGGGTTGTGGTTCTGAGTGCCGTCGTTGCGGATCAATGTAGAATTAGACTTGCATTAACGCTCCGATGTGTGTTTGTTGTCACCAAATTTGTGGCAGAGCGCTGGGCTATCTTTACTCCTCCGTGCGGACGGCATCATGTTTCGAGCATCCGCCATTGCGGAGGGGTCCGGGCTCTTGGTCGTCCAACCAAGGTATTCACCGGCGCCCGATGTGTGGTTCTCGTTCGTGCGTTATACGTAGCCGTTAGGGCGATTTTATATTGGGGGTGGTCCGCCGTTGCGGAGGAACTGAAACTCTAGTCACCTGACGCCGCTTTTGTTTCCCGCCCGATTTAATTGCTCGCACGTGTGGCGTTTTTATATATGCGGTGCGACAGTTTAGGGTTTGTATCATTTTTTTTATTATCGAGCACTGTCGCGGTGAGTTGAGCTGTCGTGTTTCGAAAGCAGAGAAGGTCTAGCTGTCACTATACCAATTTCCAGGTGGCGAGGGCAGAATTCCAACCGTCGTCAGCTTGATCATTTCACCGGTTTTCCAGGTAGGTGCATCTCGTTTTCTTTTCCCATTTCGTTGAACGATTTTGTGTTTCTACCGTGCTTTGGGGTCCCGGCGTTGTTTCCCGCGTCCAGCTAGGATTTGGGCTTGTTAAGTCGGTTATATCTTAACCTAGGGTGTGGGGGGGACGTTTTAACCTTTTAAGTCGATTTCTTTCTTCCTGTTAGTCGTTGCTAGCACGCAAGGGGTTGAAAGGTTTTAGGCGCAGGCGGCCGTTACGCCGTCTGCGCCAAACCTCGCTGCTCGGCCGCGATGGGTAGAGGACTGCGTTTTGTGGAGTATTGTTTCGGGTTCTATTTTTGGCAGGCTATGGTCGCCTTGGTACATCCCTGGAATGGTGAACCAGAGATGTTTCACCTGCGGAGTTATGCCCCGTCTCAGGACGGATTATTGATGAAGCTTGCGATTTGCTTGGCCGGGAGGAATAGGGCTTGAAGGGGTTTTACGGTCGGCAATGTCGCCTCGCGGCCTGCGTTGATTGTGCCTTTTTTTGCAGCCCCCTTTTTTGCTTTTGGTCGCCTAAACCCTAGGGGGGTCGAAGGGATATGCCGATGGTTACACCGTGTTTGTTGAGGATAGCATGGGTCGCGTTTGATGAGGATACCCTGTGCAGAAGTGTGGTTACTGCCCGCTGAGGAGGGTGAAATGGGCTATCATCCTATTGTTTTTTTTTCGGCTACCAGTCGCAGGCGTCTCTTTTTCCATTTGTCTGCTAGGATGTAGGGGTGAAATTTTGGCTGGCTTAAGCTTGATGCTCTTTGCGTATGATAGGCAGTAGAATGATAATTGCATGCTGCACCTGCATATAGTTTGCGTATATTGCTTCAATGTATCAATATCATGAGAAAATGGCAGGTCACATAGTAATGTGGATTTCATGCTAACATTAAGGTGACTGATAAACTTGTTGCATGTAAAATAGATCATAAGATGTTTCATTCATAAGGCATCGTAAGGCTGATTAATATATGTATTAATTGCATGGGATAACAGCACGCTGCACAATACTGCATGCTAGTCCGGTTACTCAGTATAAGAGACCTATATTTAATTCTATTGAATGATCACAATTATGATACACTTGAGGAAGGATAAATTGTTGCACATTGTATGGAAAGTCGAATTATTTAATGTTAAAATGATTACATATGGCAGGACGAGTTCACAATGTCCAGAAGGCAGAAGAAGAAAGCCCCAACCGTGGAAGAGGTATCAGTACCCGAAGCAGAAATAAAAACTGAGTACATCTATGAGGATACCCAATGTGTCATGGGGGTTGAACCTGAATATAAATGGGGAGAAATACATAGGTTGATTTCCCGCAGAGAAGTTCCAGACATGGGTCTTGAGGAAGCACCCATTTACGCAAAAATAGAGAAATCTTCTATTATGAAGGTCGCCACCAGGCCAAAGCTGTTTCCATGCTCCGAAGTGATGAAATGGATCCTGCCACACACCAACCATGACACAATGCTTATCTGTAATGTTGAAGGTCAGGGCTATGCTGCATTTAGCCCTGGATATGTGGCCTTAGCTTACCATTTGCCTGAACCTTAGATCTTCTTGTCCAATGAGTGGTTGGAAAACCTCAGAATGGATTTAGTAGAAACCATGAGGAGAATGCTATTACTGGGGAAGATCTATAGACATAGAGCAACTGAAGATTATGGCACAGCCAGCCTTAGAGCCCCTTACAGATTCATAGCTCTAATGCTGAATAGGATTTTCAGGAGGGCAAATGGCAGGTTATTCAAATTTGAATGGATACCTCTAATGTTCTATGTGGCAACAGAAGGAACGGTCTTCAATTGGGCCAGCTTGGTATCGAGTAGTCTCTCCTCTTGTGTAGCTGCAGCAAAAGGAGGAGAAGCCCAGAAAAGATCTGAGTTTTATATGAGCTCGATTCTGATAGATTGCATACGCTGTAACCAGCCTTTCCCAGGCCTCCAGTGTGTATGGGATAGGGACAGAATGCCTATTTACTCAGCTTACAAACCATTATGGGCCCATCTGTACCACAGCCACTACCAAGAAGTATGTGAGCAATTTATTATGCCATTATACAAGCTCATCTTCTGGGGAGGATGTGATTGTATGTCTGAGGATGCCATGCAGGTGATTGAAGAGTATGGAGATTATTTCCTGACCAAAAATGGCATGTATATCAGGATGTATGGAGGATCAAAGACACCCCTTCTACTGCCAAAGTTTGCCACGGACTATATAGTCCACAAAGAGGCAGTAAGACAAGTGTTTATTGACGATGTTGGTCACTTCTTGTTTCAGAAAAAGAAGGCTTCCTATCCACCTCTACCATTTAAGCTAGGTAGCTGCAGTTTCTCCAATGTGAGGCAGGCTGTAGAGTTTGTAGAGGAACTAGGGAAGTTCCACTTTGGAGAGATGACTTTCAGACGAAATGACACTCATATCAAAGTAGCAGAATGTTGCAGGAAACATAAAGTATATTTCGAATACAGCCATCATTACGATAAAGACGAATCAGTCTATAGGAATGCCCCTAACATGGCAGCACTCAGGAAAAGATTCAAGCCAAAGAACCCCACCAAGGGTGGGAAAGGATCTGAACAAGATAAAGCCGAGCAAGCTAAGGCTGAAGAAGCAGCTAAGAGAATAAGAGAGGAGGCTCGGAGGCTGGAAGAGGAGGCTACAGAGTGGATGTGAAAGGGAGAAGAAGACAAGAGTAAAGCTGCCCAGGAAGTAGCTGAACAAGCCAATGAAGCAGCCAGAGAAACAGAAGAAGCTGCTAAGCAAGCAGCCGAAGAAGCCTAGAGAAACATAGACGAAGAACTGCATGAGCAGGAGGCCGAGCAGGTAAATTTCACGCAACAGCAAGCTCCCGAAACATCATCAGGGCTGAATCAGGGAGAAGAAAACCCCGAGGTGCAGGTCCCTCAAGTACCTGCTACTATCGAAGCTGCTGCCCCGATGATTCAGCTGGTACCCTTTGTGCAGGGAAAAGGTGAAGAAGTCCCTGATTTCAGCACTGTATATTATGATAGGGCTACGAAAATAATAATGAGGAGAACAGAAAGAAAGGTAGGGGCAGAAGAAATGGCCAGCAAAATGATAACAGATAAGGTCATGATGATAGGAACAGATGTAGATCCAAGGTTTACTATAAGAGCCGGGACTGCAGCATTACATGCTTCAGAGGATAACATAGACAGAATGATGATTGAAATAGAGGCATCCAAGAAGACCTCCTCTCAGCTTAAGGACACCCTGAGAAAAGAAAGGGAAGAAGGCAATAGGCTTAAGAGAAAATATGAACATGTCCTGAGAGAAATGGAGGCCGCAAAGAGTGAAATCTACGCCGTCCAGGTAGAAGCACAGGCCAAGAAAACAGCACATAAGGCTCTGGAAAGTGCACAACAGGAAATCCAAGATTTAAAGAATGAAAAGGAGCAGTTGAAGGCAAAGATAGAAGACCTAGAACCGTAGCAGTCTATTATCTATGAGTCCAATGCCGCGTACGTTAAAGGACTGAAAGAGCAGCTGGAAGCAACAAAATAACAGCAGGTTGATCTACAGCCAGTTAAAGAACACATCCTGGCCCAGAAAGCTAAAGTGCTACACCTGCAAACTGCTCTAGAAGAAGAAAGATGCCAGGTCCTCCAAATTGATAGCCGACTTGAAGAAATCCTAGAAACAGCTTCTTATTTTGTCGACAGGTCCCAAGACATCCTCGAAGTATTAACTACAAGGTTAGCAAGGGTAGAGAATGAAGAGGAAGTCCCAGCTGAGCTACCATCCAAGGATAAACAAGCCCTCAAACGGGACCATGATCTGATAGAATTCGCTATCAATACTGCAGAAGACTTCCAGAAAACTGTCAAGAATACCAAAGGAGTCTGCACAAAATTCTTCAGGAGAGCCCTGGTTACCTACAACAGATGTCAGACAGAAGCCGAGCAGAGGCTATATGAGTTCGCTGACCTTGATGCATTTGTAGAAATGTTGCAGCAAGGACAGCAAGATGAAGAATCCAGAGTACAATGCATCAAAGCTATTGATGACCAAATCCTAAAAAATGAAATAGGCCATATAGCCATCAGCGTGCAGCTCTTAGAAGAACAGGTGCGATTGAACAAAGCCAGGGTAGAGGCCATTAGAAACCAGGCTGAAAAGTTCGAGCTGAACATTTAGTTTTTAGAGCCGAGCTCGTTTGAAGATCTCGCTGCTGAAACAGCAGCGTGGAAGAAATTTTTGGGAAACCAAGCGGAACCCTCTTCAAAAGAGGACCAGTCAACCTTGTTTTAATTTAATACGTTGGTAAAAGGTTTTTATTTTTGAAAAAGATGAAACGTTGGGAATACAAAGAGGTTGGGAAGCCCAAAGGTCACTTTGGGCAGCCCAACCATTTTTTTTCTTTTGTATAAAAATAGGAAACGTAGAGAAAGGAAAAGGGGCTTTTTCCTAGTAAAACTGGATGACATATTGTAAGAAGAACTACTTCCTTTTGCAATAAAATATTTTAGTTTTCCTGTTGAAGAAAGAGTTGCGAAGTTTCCAAATGTTGTACCATGGGTGGCAGGAAGATGAACTACTTTATTTTTCAGCTTGTGTCCATGAATCGTGAGATCGTTCAAACTTTATGGCCTATGTCTTGATTGAATGATTTCTGATTTAATTAGTGGAAAATTCACCTGGAGTAATGTATGTGGTTCATATAACAATTGTCTATCTGGTTGTTAGAATATTTCTCATTCATGTGTTGTAAACTCAAATATCAGCAATCTGTAAATTTGTTTATCATACATGAAAATAACACGTTACTCACAAATAATTATTCTTTTGGCTCCCCGGGGATAGATAGTTAGTTGTTTTTATTCATGGTTTCATATGTGGTTTATGTGTTTGTGAACCTAATACGAGAGGTAAGAACCTGCGCAGCACATTGTGTATTTCCCCGCATCTTTATCACCCTACATGATTAAGATAGGCATGCGCATTGCATATATTAAGTCGAAAATACATATTTCGGTGGACCAGGCCGCAGCCGGTAAACCCTTGTGTTACTTTGACCTACGGTAGCCGGACCGTAAACTGGACGGATTCCCTACACCAAACAGTCAACGGGCTAGTTGGGAACGTTGATTGGGGAGAATCCCTTACTGTTTCCACCTGCGATTTCCCAGGCCTCAACAGGACCAAAATTGAGACTCTCGTGTGAGTACAAGATGAGATAAGAGCACATCAATTGGAGAATGAATATATCTCATTGAGTCCAAGCAATTTCGAATCCATGGAAGGATTCTTCACCTAGTTCAAGTCACTTATTATTTTTCTCAAGCAATGCGGGATTGAGAAGAATTAATATCAATTGATTCTTTCCATCCTTTCAAAATTGGGTCCTGAATACTCAGTTTTTGTGTCAACTTTCCGTGCTACTAGGATTTCTATTTCTAATTAGAAAATGCCTTCTTTGAGTAGATTCATTGATTCACTTACTAAAAAGAAAGACAAATTGGTTTTGCATGGGAGCTCTTAATAACTCCAAAATAAAATAACACGCTATTATAGTTCAAGTAAGCAAGAATTCAAATTCAACAGAAAATAAAAAAGTGAAAGAGAAGAAGCCAAATTAAGATGATGAAGATGAAGGTTCAAATCCTACCGATGAAGGTTCAAATTCCATGAAGAAAGTCAAGAAGAAAGGGAGCTCATCCAAGTTTTCTTATTGTCCAAAAGGTAGTCACTCTAAGAAAAAAAATTTCAAGAATAAATGGACATAATGGCTAGATTGCTTGAAAATCATAACATTGATGTACTAGATTTTTCAACGAAAAGTGAACTAGAGAAGCCTTCTGAATCCCCATAGCACTATCACAATGTGTAGTCCCAAGGTAATAACCATTATAATTTGAGTGATATATTTACATACTTTTCTCAAATATATGATATAGATTCATTTTTTGATATATATGAATCATAAATCTCAGTGTCTTCCTTGGATAAATCACCTAACAATTCACAAGAGCCATCACCCAATACTTGTGGTTTTCACTAGTTCTTGAATTGTCTTTATCCAGTTCTTTCTCACTCCATCCAAATGATTATGATTCTAACTTAGAATTAAGTTTACAGGATGATATGCAGGTTATGACATTAGTTGATTACTCATTGGATTCCTATGCATTGTCACTTGTTTCTGTTGATTTCAAGTCTTGGTTATTTTTCACTAGTTGGTTAGCCATGTCATTAGTAATATTTGGACTTCTGTTAAACATGTTTGGATCTGATATAAACATATATGGTTCACATTTCAAGTCCATATACCATTCAAATTTACTCATCCACTAGTTTTACCCAGTTGCACATCATTTTTCTTCTATGGCCCTGTATACTCATGGAGACACTATACCTCTAGTTTTTGTTGCTCCAAAAGACAATATTTTTGATATTTCATAGTCTCTTAAGCCTCATTTCATAATTGGGAAGGTTCTACATTATTTTTAAGGAAAGATACATGGTCTAGTTCACCATTTTGCAGCTATACAAGGAACTGATTGTATTGAGTTTTTTACTCTTTGGGAAGGAGTATGCACAAATATATTTTTCTTTACTGACTACATTTTCATATCAGAGTATGTTGGAAGCAAGAAGCATTCAGATAATTCTCCTCCCTCATCATATGATGAGATACAAGGATCCTCTCCACTTTTTTTTTTGCAGAGACTACATTGATTCTTTAGTGCATGATCATGGAGTTCAAAACTTCTTCACAAAATTACTCAGCAAGAAGCAGTTCAATAAAATCATTCAAGTGAAGAAAAAGACAAAGTGAATACATGTTTTTCATCTTAGTTCCACTTCATTTTTGAGGGAGGATTTTCCCCATGTGGTTTTTCCTCTTTCCTCAGTTTTTTGGACAAAATAAATTGTAAAGGGTGACCATAGCCTTGTTTTTGGGCCCTATATATATATATGTTGTCACAGATCCATCGACAGGAGTTCACACTTTTTCTACACCCTTAACTAAACAATATCCCTGAGCACCGACCCAGATAGGTTTTACCCTATCCAGCAACACCCACGAAGCAGATGAATTTTCACCCGAGATGTTCGAGGGAGAATTGTTGGAACTACGTTTCCGCAATAAGAAGGAGGATCGTGCGCATATACTATCTAACTATTGAAACATTAATTCAAATATCCATACAAAGGTTTAATTTCATGAATTCAAATTAGATCACATCAACATAGTCAGATCACAACAACATATTTACTCATAAACAGATCGATCACCATAACATCATTTAAAACTTAAAAGCATCGCATCATTCAGAAGGAATAGTAATACTATGGTATTGGTTCATTCACATTGCATTATTCAACAGAGGAAAATAATAAAGAGAAAAAACACATTATTTCCATCAACTTCTGTCATGTCATATTCTTTTGCATCAAAATAGGTTTTGAAACAACATCTTCACAATTGCGACAAAATAGAAATAAATCCTCTATGGATGATCATACAATCACATTCAGAATTCAACATCTGTCTCTTGATATTTATCAAAACATACATCTCCCCTTCTACATTACATTCCTAACTCTATTTATAGGCTTACGCCTTTTACAAAATGGTCCACTTTGATCAACTTCCTAACTAAATTGGACCAAAACTACAAAATTATGACCAATTACTACAAAATTATGACCAAGCAGATGCTTTGTCGACTTCTCTACCTTGCGTACCATATTTAGCCCTGAGCATCATCTTTGGTCTTGTGCATCACCCTTGGTGCTGCACAATTTATCTTCCTCAAAACCACCTGCCAACAGGCCCCCAACACAATCTTGTGGCTCGCCCTCGAGCCACATCAATTAGAAATAGTGTAGTCGTTTATTTTTATTTTGAAGTCCTGATATTTTTGTTTGAATTCTTCTAATTGCTCATTCATCTTGTCACTGATCTCCATGCAGTCTGTGACATCTTTTTCAAATGGATGTTCAGAAATATTCACGTTCACCTCTCTTTGGCCTTCCTGCACTAGTTGAAGTGTATTAACTTCTTTTAGAGACACCTACTCTCCAATATCCTGAAACTCTTCAAGATGAGTTTTATGCCACTGGTGACGCTCTCGTGCCTTTATGACGCGATGCTGCAACTTCTTTAACTCCGTCGTTTTTGTGAATTGTACAAATGGGGGCATTGCTCTGAGTGATGTCTACAGTGCACTCAATTGTGCTTCTACTTCCCTCATTCATGTGTTCAACTTATCTAACTATTCATCCTGGGCCACGTTATCCCAAAATTATGTGGCGACATCTGTAATCATATTGGCCTCTCTCTCAATCTCCTTAAGTCATGTTGTGACGTATTCAATAGCACCCTTGCGCTCCATAGCCTTCTCTGGAGGTGTGTTTAGGTTCACTAGTGCATGCAAGTCTTGAAGGTCGCATTTGAATCATGCAATGAATTATCCTAGATTGTGTGCTTTGGCTTCGGCATCCATGTCTTGTGCGATCTCCGAGACTTCCTGACAGGCAACAGAAACTGCCTTTTCCAACCATGCTATGTCGCCCAACAATTGCGCCTTCTTGACGACTAGTATGTCATGCTCCTTCTTCAAGTTCTCGATCCCCTACTTCGTTGCCTCTTCTCGTTCCTCCGACTTCAATAGGTGATCGCCAATGATCTGCTCACGGTTGATCAACTTCTGTGTTTCCAAAATATGTAGCCACACCAAACTGTGTGTGGATAACTCATTCACATCCAACACAATTATTTCAAACTGCTGTAGCGAGGCATCAGCATCCTCACTATTCATCTCCAATTCTCGAGGTGGAATCAAAATGATCCTAACCCGGTTTCCTGTACTGATCTCTCTCGACCTATGCAAAAAGGTTGCTTCAGGAACTCTTTATAATATGGCATTAATCAAATATGTCAGTTACGAATTTACCTCTGAAAATCCCTCATTCGACTGCTACCTCAGTTTAGCCTCAGTTGTAGTCAATTAGATTATACACAACAGGATTGGAACCAGAAATCCAATGTCAGAATCCGACGTCATCCGACATTTCGTATGGATGTGTCAGACAGCAATCATTGAGAAGAATGACGATCAATAAAGTTTAGTATCGCTGTTGAATATCTGACACATAAGGCATCGGATATTCGACTCACCAGAGTGTCGAATATCTGACCCTGCAGTGTCGAATATCCGACAGTATAGTGTCGATTATCCGATGGTATGTCAACCCGGGAGTGTCAAATATCTGACCCGATAGTGTCGGTTTTTTGACCCATTAGTGTCGGATATCCGACGGTATGTGTAGGTTTTTTTATTATAAATAATGTAAGGTTTGAAAGATTTGAAATTTTTGGTCCCATATTTTCAACGGTAACTATGTTCAAGGTGTCGAATATCTGACGCCGGGCCATTATAAATATAATTTTTTTTAAACTTTTCAACATGTTTGTTGTAGAAGCGATAGACAATTTGCGAAATTATTTGTTCCTCGACCGACATTTTCAGGAATTGTTTTATTCTTCAACAGGAGATTGTGGAATTTTTTTTTCTTCGACAGACAGTTTGCTGATTTTTTTTTATTCTTCGACTTCTCTCTGTTAATTGAAAAAATGTTGATGTGTGGAACTTGATTTTTTTAAACAACTGGTTATATTCATTCACGAAGTTTGTGACAAAATTTCAAATAGAAGTATTTTGGATCCAAACGAAGAACACTGACAATTGCTTGCTAGAATATGGGATGCAGTGAAACGAAGGGGTGATGGAAAGTGTTATTGTCTGTGTACTCAATGCAGGGGATTTAAGAGGAGAATAATATTGATCTCAACAACCACAAAACATTGCAAGGAAGATGGACATGATGAGGGGGGGAACGAATATCATCCATTTGTAGGTTTAGCATTATAAAGTTTATTATATTCTTTGTTTTGGTAATTGTATGTATTATTTTTATTTTTCATATATTAATGTATATCTATTGATGTTTCCATGTATTTATATTAAAGGAAAGACACCCTACAGCATATCATCCAGAGGAAGTGCTTTCAGAACAAGTTTAGGATCAAGATCATGGAGCATGTATGTTTAATGGAGAACAAGTGAATGATCATATTGAACAAGATGATCATACCGATAGTGTAATTGAAGATGATGGTACAAATACATTGATCCATGATTCATTTAATGTTAGAATGGATTATGACGATGATGTTGATAATGAAAATGATGATGACTTTGATGATGTTCACGATATACCTCTTCTCAAAACAAATATTCTCTCTGTTGTATTGTTGATAATGAACTTGAAGGTTATGAATGGTCTTTCAAACATTGCAATCACATGGATGCTAAGTTATGTAAAATAATCCATCACATATATAGGATCGTGATAAAGTTGATTTGTATTCCTCTAATAATTGTATTGTTAACTCATTATTGATCATCGTATGGATGAAGTGTGTTTCGTTAATATTATTTATTTATTACATTAATTTTTTTTTGTGTAGCTTGATAGCTGAATTTTTGTTACCACCATCAAATATTTACCTCACACATATCGAGATTTATCTTCCATCATGAAAGTGATTGGAATGCATTATGAAGCAATTCATGCATGCCTCGATGACTATGTTATATATTATAATCTGCATGAATTTGCAACAAAATGTTCGGAATGTCATGTAAGTAGATATCGTATAGATAAAGTAACAAAAAAGGTGCCTCAGAAGGTTCTTTGTTATATTCCCATCATTCCACGTTTGCAACGACTGTTCAGGTGTAAAAACATAGCGCAATTTATGGATTACCATGCCAGGAACATAAGTCAAGATGATGTTATCTGAATGCCTATAGATGGTTCTGCTTTTAGAGATATGGAGGAAAAGTTGCCTCACTTTGAAGAATAACCATGTAATCTTAGGATTTCTTTGGCAGCAGATGGTGTTAATCCATTTGTACAGATGAAATCCATTTACATGGTGTGGCCTATTTTTGTTATCAACAATAGCATTCCTCCATGGTTGTCAATAAAGAGGGAGCACATAATGCTGTCGATGATTATTCCAGGTTTTTTTGTCTACAACTATTTTATTTATAATGTAGTTGTGGCATCTCATTTGTCATATTTTGTTTCCTAATTTCATATATATATCTATTATTTTACTCTTGTGCATGGTTTATATATCTTAAGGGTTCTCATACTGATATATTTTATATGTACTTCAAATCAATCAGGTAAGTTCCAAGTCAAATATATGAATGTATACATCGAACCTCTTATAGATGAGCTACTGAAGTTATGGAATGACATCACTATGTGTAACGTCCCTGACCCTCCAACCAGCGAAGAGGACGCTACCAAACCATCAAACAAACAGGGAAATTATCCCCATGAACATGAACATACATAAAATGCTTAAAACATCAAAAATACTAAGATGCATAATCATACATATATATTCAGCGGAAGCAAAACAACATTCATTCATACACATGTTCATAGTTCATTAACAGTAAACATAATTGCAGCCAAGAAATAGACAAGGACACTTATCTCATAAAGAACTTGTCCTGCAACCAGCTACATCACTGCAATGTTCCACCCAACCATAAGCCAGCGTGCTCATCGATCTCTCAGCAACACTGCCACCCCCGAGATAGGAATGATTCCCCAGTGAATAAGGGACTAAGCAGGCTTACACATAGCAAAGGTACACAAATTAGCCAATCCCATGTAGTAGGGCTTATCAGGCTATCAAGGAGCTGGGAGAAGCTAAAAGCTAAGCTCGTGAGCTCATGGAAGAGCTAAGGACGCCTACACTAGAGCTAGCCTGACCTCTAAGACACCCACACACACCCAACACCAGGAATCAGTCCCTTCTCTGCTTCACAGTCCCTCAGGCCCTGACTTCCCTTGCCAGTGCTCTTCTGGGGTTGTGGAGAAGAAAGTCAGCCATCTAGCTCTCTCTATGTGGCTCCCAAACCCAGGTTTCTCAAGAATACCCAGCCTTCAATCCCACTCCACACAATCCGAAGACCAACCATTGCATGCATGCAGCAAAACCAAGATATTCATAGCTGGAACAAGGGAAAATCGATCCTTGAGTCATTCTTGGCCCTATCGTGGCCAAAACAACTCAACAACAACCTACAGTAGCTCAAGAATGCACATGAGACCACAACAAGTGAACAACATGGGGAAAACAACAGCAAACACAAAATCAGGGAAAGAACCACAACCCCATCTCACAATGAAGCGACGGGAACATTACACAGTATGAAAACGGTAGAGAAACCAGACTCCCAACATTGATAGGGGAAAACCATCAATGCAGACCACAATCGATATGGATAAAAAATCATACATAGACCATGAATTGGCAGGGGAAAACACATATGCACCTCCCAAAACGTGAAGGTCCATTCACGGGAAATCATGGATGATAGTAATCAGTTTTTCCAACTCGGTGTGAGGAAAATGATGATGAATCCCAATCAATGCATGAGAGAACCGAACGTCCCTGTGTGAGATGTACCGTGAAGAGAAAATCCCGCCCGTGAGGTCTGAACAGCCAAAAAATGATCCAGAGTTTTCCCAAACAGTGCTTGAAGGTGAGCCGACTGGAGAGAGTGGGAGAGTGGCGGTGTTTTTTTGTTGGTTTCCTTTGCCCCACATGAATGGAACGACCCAGCTGGAGGAGGGTGCGTGTGGACAGGCCTGCCACCCACCACTACTCAGCAAATAACTGCCCTCAGCCAATAGTAGTTTAGTGGCTGACACATGGATTTTCTCCAATGGCTCTCATGGGTTAGACAATCCCCCCCCTTAACCTTAGGAAATCATGCCCTTTTCATTTAACATTTCACCGTCGTAGCTGGATGCAGGTTTATTTTAATTGATGTGCATATTTACATGATGCCAAACTATAATGTTTCGGATAGCACGATATACCATCGGCAACGATCCCAATTTTTGAAACATAACACAACCAATTCGATGGTGGGGATCTTTGTCTTTAGCTCCTCACCATGATTAATTACAATATATACATCATGTACCTTTAATGCAAACAGGGTCAAAACTAGGGTGTTACAATCCCCTCCCCCTTGGAATAACACCTTCCTTAGTGTTCCAATACATAGGAATACATATACCATTTGCACATCAAAATTTTGCAGATCTGTCCCACGTTCAATTATTTACTTGAACTTTTAGGAGCAAGCCCCTCGGTTTCCACGAGATTCTCTTGCTATTTCTCAGCTTTCGGTTCACCCCCAAGTCTAGGGACTTTTCTGTATCTTGAGCATCTCTCCAAAATTTTCTTGGGTCTTGGAAATTGTTTGAAGAAGACTTCCAGCCAAGCCCAACAGATTTTGGTCCACTGCCATGATCAATGTGCACACTAGGCTTCACTTTTCTCACCTATGAAATGCATTATTGAAATTATGTTAGACCAAGCATAGTATAGGCATTAAAATCAGTCAATTTATTGCCCAATTGGCATGACGGTCCAAGTCTCATCAAGGAGACTTTCATATTTTTCATGCCTTCCCAACATGCACATGAACTCATTCATGTCCATTCTTGGGCAGGGAATTAACCATTCCAACATTCACAATTTACTTTAAGCAAATACACACATTCCATTTTCAGTCATACATGCATTCAACAATCTTTTGTTTTCGCAATGCATAAGTATGTGTGTGTGTGTGTGTGTGTGTGTGTGTGTGTGTATATATATATATATATATATAATCAAAGAAGAAAGAGAGAGCAGCAAGAGTTTTTCCCCTCTTTGTCATGTTCCATCCTAGAACCCACACCACCGTTGTGGCTTTTCATGCTCTCAGCCTCTTTCACTTTACCGTGAATACTTGAACAATCCCTCTTGGTCATGACACTTAGTGTCTCTGGTCTATTTTAGACCTCTCAACCATGGGGCCTCCCCACATGGTTTGTCTCGGCCACTAGGAATTTCACAGTCTGACTAGCACCCTTTTTCATTATTGCTCATTCTGAGCTCTTCAGGACAGTCAAATGTCCACCTGAACCCCTAGGATGCTCTCATAGTCCTCACTTCCAGCGAAACCTATATTCAAACATTGAATAAATTCACATGTTTATTTTATTCTCATCAATTTTTATCGCTTAAACAAGAGCTTAAAAAATCATAACCAAATCATATACACATGCATATTCATATGCAAGAATTGCAAAATAATCCAATACTTATCTGTATTGTGCATTTTCTCGTTGGTCCACAGGATCCTGCTTCGCTTTGCAAGCCTTGGGATCGCCTATGGACTTGGATGTTAGGTCAGCATGCAGGCTACTTCACAACATCCTTTTATATATATCAAACACAGTCAAGCCAACCTACAGTTGGGTTTATCAGATCGTCCAGCCAAGCCAATATACAAATGGGTTTATCAGGCTGCTGCCAATCAAGCCAATACATTGCTGGGTTTATCAGGCTACTCAGCCAAGCCAGCTAACATTTGGGTTTATCAGACTACAGGTAGTCAATCCAACACTGTACCATTTCCATAATTTCCATAGCATCAAATAATTACACAGTCAAGCCAACCTTCAGTTGGGTTTATCAGACCGTCAACAAATCATCTGCACTTATATCAGCAGTACACTTATATCAACAATGCACTTATATCAACAACCAATCATCAGCCAAGCCAACATAGTTGGGTTTATCAGGCCATCACAATAACACATGCACGTATATCAACAACCAATCATCAGCCAAGCCAACACAGTTGGGTTTATCAGGCCATAAACAATAACACATGCACTTATATCAACAACCAATCATCAACCAAGCCAACACAGTTGGTTTTATCAGGCCATCAACAATAACACATGCACTTATATCAACAATAAACGACCATTCCCAGGTCCAGGATCTACTATGGATCCCCAGGAATATAATAGCCCAACATCTCCTTCCAGCACATCTTCATGCCAACTAGGAAGGAAACTTTATCATTATCGTTTCCATGTTTCATTTCCAGCAGTGAGCTCTAATTCCACTACCCCATACAACATAAGAAACCACCCCCTTCTCTGCCCTTCAGTCCCTCGGGAATGTCTCCTTCTATGTGCTCTTCAGTAGGATGTAGGATGATCCCAAGCCATTGTCCATTTAGTGTGCAACACCAGACTGCATCTGTTTAGCTTGACCATACAAGCAATATAAGAAACTCATCAGCATTATTGCTCTAAAACTGTAATCCTATTTCATATCATTCACTATCAAGTATTGAGACACCAGGAGTGCGTCCACTCCCTAGGGTGTAATCAATATTGAAAATCCTTTCATGATCCGACATCGGGAAAGTGTGCACCCCTTTCCGATGTGTGCCATGTAGGCCCTATTCATACTCAATCAATCGGTCATAATGGAAATAAAACCAAAACATGTTCTGCATATTGAATTCAACAATTTGACATGCATATTCTTAGCTAGGGTTACATAACACTTACCCATTTGCCGATGCAGTATTCCTTCGTTAAGGAGGAATGGGGGCTCCCTTCTTTGAGTTGACAGTCCCTTGGTTTTCCATCCCAGCTCCTTTTTACATTTCATATTCACACATGTATTACCGACATAATCCATACCATGTTACTCATGTTGCTTACCAAACATGTAGTGTAGATGAGACATTTCCAAAATGTCCAATGGAGTTTCACCTGAAACCCATTTCCAAGATAAGGGAAAACCTTCCCATGAATTTTGGCTCCTACAGGCCATCACACATGATCTTCCTGCAGTGTGTACCCCTCATACATTCATCAAATAGCCAAACAGTCAATCATTATCTGATAATACAGTCCCAATTTGATTGTTCAATAACCAAGCAATGACATTAGTAATTAAATTCAATGAGAATTTGCAACTCTGTTTACTATAGAAATTGATTTGCTTGGCAATGAGGTGATCCTCACGTCTCTTGTAAGAAGCACCACCGTGCCCATTATGATTTTATTCTTACTAGCATAACATGAACACCCACTTACAATGCGTTCTCCTGACATAATCTTATGCAAGCCAATAGTGATTAGTAGTTGTCAACAATTTCTTAAATCTGAAATTTACAATTTTAAACTGACAATTCATTCAACATACAAACTATGTTCACAACCATGAGACTCTTCTCATGAGGTTTGGCTCTTTCACATGGTAGATTCCGGTCTTTTTCATGGTCTTACCCACTTTTCCATGCCCCAAACAATCTACCTGAAACCTGAACTTCAATCAGCCAAACACTTCGTAAGTCTTGATGCATATAACATTTTCATTGCTGCAACAATCATTGAAGCATTTTCAGAATTTATAAAATTCCAATACTTCCAGCTGTTAATCACATCAATATTACCAAAACTCATTTACTTCACGCAATCATTATCATATTTTAAATTACAGGGTACAATCACATCATTCATGTAATTTAAATGAAATGTTTAGATACTCCTTACTTCACAAGCGTATCGTTTGTACCACCTTGCTCTTCCATAGAGCATTTCCGGTAGCCAATCGATCATGACTACCTTCTTCATGCACTTACTATCCTGCATTCATAACAACTCCTAAAATGGTTCCAGAATTGTCATCAATTCATCATTTCATCCATTAGTAATATAATATCACATGCACTATCTCAATGCACTTATGAAATGCGTCACAACATTTGCACCCATACTTATGTAATCAACTACTTACACCCTTCATATGCATCCATTCAATGCATGAATTCAAGATTTATAAAATCTTTTAATGCATATCCACTTGATGCTACCTTGAATTGATTCAGGAATACCATGCATGGCCTAACCATGACTACTTCATATAGGATGCATTACTATAATCAAGATCATCAGTACTTACTTTCCTTGGGCTACTAAGCTCAATCAACATATACAGGCATGGCATATTTCTATATGAATGTAGTATAACATTCAAATATCCATGATCCGGATTTATGCAGGAACACAATATAATACACAAATAACCATAGAAACAAATATGCAGTGGAAATAACACTTCATTTCATTAATCAATAACTGAAACTTGTCTACATATAGAATAGAAATAAACTAGCTAGAGTGCTGGTAGCTTATTTCTGAGAAGAGATGTGGCAGATACATGCCTCTGAACTCTATGTTACAATGAGGCTTTAAGGCCTATATATTATTGAGAAACAATGGAAACCCTACACATCCAAAAACCTAACCCTAGGAGGTGAAACGCCTTAATGAGGGCCCCGTTGGATAACTTGGTACATCAATTTCCCGGGGTCATAACTTTAGCATACTACCTCTGTTTGATGTGCATGATATATCATTAGAAAGATATGTTTAAGGACTACATCCATAAAAAACAAATATCAAGTATGAAATGCACTCATATTTTCCTGACCATTCGATGTCAAAAAAATGTCATTTAGGGCGTCAAAATGGCTCCGAAAGTTTAGGTCCCGAAAACTACCAAAAATAGTAAATTGTACTACAATTAAGGAAACTGCAAAATTGAAGGAAACATTGGTTGGGGTCCAAGAGGAATTGGTGGGTGGCCACCAATATCCTCCTAGATCATTCCTCCCCCCTTAGGAAGCAATGGTCCCCATTGCGTTGAGTTCCTCCATGAGATGAGGAAACTTCTATTGAACTTGGTCCCTGGTGAGCCACTTTCCCTGGTGAAGGAGTTGGCCTGCTTTGACAACTTTATATAGCTGGATCTTTTGCTGGTGGGTGTTCTTGATCTGTGTGTCCATAATCTGATCAGTGGTGGCTTGTTCCATGCAGTCGAGGTTTAACTCTGTCGGTGTGAGTTGTTCTGCCACGTCTGATGTGTCCAGTAGAGGTATGAAGTAGGGCTGAAGGCAGTCCACATTGAAAACTGGGTATAGAAATGGGAATGGTGGAATACTGAGCTCGAAGGCATTGTCCCCGAAATCCTTAGTGATGGTGTATGGCCCATATCAGAGTGGGTGAAGCTTTCCGTGGGGTCCAGCGAGGCACTCCTTCTACAAATGTAGCCACACTTTGTCACCCACCTGGAAGTTGTGTTGCACCCGATGCTGATCATGTCGTTGCTTATACTTAGCATTGGATCTGTCCAATATGTCATGAACCTATTGGCGAATGTGTTGAATGCGCTCAATGAAGATGTTTTCCTTGGAGACTTCAGACTGGATATGAGCTCAATCAGCTTGAGTAGATACAAATGGCATGGCTACATTAATGGGACATAGTGGCTGGAATCCCAAGCCCACCTGAAAGGGGCTATGGTTGGTTGAGCTGTGGAGGGCCCAGTTATAGCTGTGTTGTACATAGGGGAGGCTCTCATCCCATGTGCGTGGATGCTTTGAGTTGTACATGTGCAAAACGTGTACGATTATCCTGTTGACGACCTCTGTCTGGCCATCAATCTAGGGATGGAAAGCTGTGGACTTTGTGAGCTTGGTGTCTAGCATTGACCATAGGATAGAATAGAATGTACTAAGGAACCTACTGTCACGGTCTGATATTATAGACTATGGAATCCCAAAGTGTACCCACACTCGTTCAAAGAAGAGTTTAGCAGTGGCTTCTTCTGTGATATTCTTCTTGCAGGCCACCATTATGGCCATCTTTGAGAATCTGTCAACAACCATAAACACACAGCTGTTGCCATGCTTAGTAGAAGGAAGGCCTAACACGTAATCCATGGAGATGGATTCCCAAGGTCGACTAGGGGTAGGAAACAGAGTATAGAGGCCTTGCTTCTTGATGGATGGTTTGGCAATGGCGCAGGTAGTGCAGGATCGGATGTACTTCCCGATGTCCTGTCGAAGGTTCGGCCAATAGAAATACTTTTGCAGTATTGCCAATATTTCCTTGACCCTGAAATGCCCAGCAACCCGACTAAAGTGCACTTCCCAAATCATCTTGGCACGCTCGCTTGAAGGAACACAAAGGTGTCCCATGTGACACAGTAGTACATCTTGGAGGTGAAATTTTGGAACTTGGTTACCCTCCAAGAGAATCTAGTATGTGTGGTTTAATTCTGGATCGCTCTTGTAGAGAAGCGGCCAATCAAAAGTCTCGTGCCCACAAGAGTTGAGTACGGTCATTATCGCCATGATCGGTGGTCGGCTGAGGCAATCTGCAACAATGATTGGTGCTTCCCTTCTTGTACTTGATGTTCAAATGAAACTGTTGTAGATATGTGGACCACTTCTA
Organism: Pseudotsuga menziesii; assembly: GCA_001517045.1. NCBI lineage: Eukaryota > Viridiplantae > Streptophyta > Pinopsida > Pinales > Pinaceae > Pseudotsuga > Pseudotsuga menziesii. The sequence continues at coordinate 167,136 of LPNX010533321.1, read as the reverse complement.
ATGGTGATTGTTCTGTAACTTCCCTTGTGTCTGCATGAACTGCAGGGGTCGGTGGTCTATGTGGATGATCGTTTTCTTCCCCAAAATGTAATGCTTCCATTGTCGGCAAGCCTGTACAATGGAATTCATCTCTTTGTCATAAGTGGGATATTTGTGGATAGTGTCAGATAGTGTCTCGCTGTGATATGCCACTGGATGCCCTTGTTGAGTAAGGACTTCCCCAATAGCATAGTCAAAGGCATCTGTCTCAATCTCAAATGGTTGTTGCAAGTCTGGTAATGTGAGCACTAGGGCACAGCATAGGCGATGTTTCAATTCTGCAAACGCCTTCTGTTGAGTTTCCAACCAAAAGAATTTTGCTTTCACTCCTCCCTTGGTGACTTCACTCAAGGGCCAAGTGATATGAGAGAATCCCAACATGAACGTGCGGTAGAAATTAGCAAGGCCCAGAAAGCTGCGAAACTCTATTAGATGAGTTGGGGTTGGTCAATCCCGAATGACTTGGATCTTGGTTGGATCCACATGTACCCCACAGTCATCAATAATGTATCCCAGATACTGAACCTGGGTCATTCCAAAAATACACTTGTCCAAATTGGCACACAACTTGTGCTATCGCAATGTTTGGAGGACCTGTCGGATGTGGTGGAGGTGCTCTTCCCAAGTCTGGCTAAAGATCAGGATGTCATCCAAGTACACTACTACAAATGAGTTGGTGAATGGATGCAAGATGTAATCCATCAGTCTCATGAAGGTTTCAAGAGCATTCGTCAGCCCGAAAGGCATGACCAACCATTCGAAAAGTCCCTCCTTAGCGTTGAAGGCATTCTTCCACACATCAGTCAGTTCGATCGGTACCTGGTGATACCCGGACTTTAAGTCGATTTTGCTAAAATATTTCGCCCCTCTAAGCTGGTCCAGGAGGTCATCAATATGTGGGATCGGGTACCTATTCCGAACAGTGATCTTGTTCAGCGCCTGATAGTCAATACAGAGTCTCCAAGTCCCATATTTCTTCTGTACCAACACGAACAGGCTCCCACAGGGCGATGAACTTGGCTGGATGTGACCCTTCTACATCGGATCCTGAATTTTCCTCTTGATTTCATCATTCTCCAGAATAGTATGACGATAGATTGGTCCATTAGGCAGCGACGCACTTGGGTTCAGATCGATGGGGTGCTTGACCTGATAGTGGAGA
>LPNX010533321.1:146577-164325 GCA_001517045.1 Pseudotsuga menziesii | reverse complement strand
AAGGTGACAGCCTTGACTCGAGACTTGCCCCCAAGGACACACCGAGTGGCTTGAAGATTTTTGCCACGTGATCCAGGTGTGTGAAAAGGCGGCAACAAGAGGCACCCCGGTGGGTGAGGTGAATATGTCCCGGTACTCCTCCATGACCTTGTCCATTTGTTGTTGTCGTGCGAAGGGGCCCTGTCTGGAGGTTGTGGCAATGATATTCTTCTTTCCATGAGGGTGGATCATCATGAAAACAAACTTCCCAGTTTTGTAAATGAGCTTACTACATTGTTTTGCAATAACCAAAGAGATAGCGGCAGGGGGTGGTACCTCTAGTATTCTGTACAAATTATTTCCCAACGTAATAATAACAGCACGAGGCTGGGACTCATACATAGCATGTCACTTCCATAAGTATGGTTGACCTAATAATACATCACAAACATCAAGAGGAGCAATATCACATAATACCTCATCGGTGAAGGGTTTGATGCTGTAGGGAAGTCGACACTGCTGGTCGACGCGGAGACCTCATCCTTGGTGAAGCCACCGGATGGTGTATGGCTGTGGGTGTGTTGTGGTCGGCAAACCCAACCACTTCACGAACTCTTCTAAAATTAGGTTCTTTGGGCTCCCACTGTCGACAATGAACTATACCGAGGAACCCTTTACCCACATCTGGGAGTGGAAAAGACACTCCTCCTCTAAATATTTTGGTTCTTATTTTTGGATCTTCATGGTGACAACGGTGGAGTTGGGCTCTACATCGATAATATTCTTTCCTCTGTCATTCCCCTTCTCAGGTTCTGATTCAATGTTAGAGTATGCATCTGATTTAGAAGCCTTTATCTTGGCCACTAGTGACTACTTAGCCTGACACTCACTTATGTTGTGAGTGGGGCTCTTATGGAACTCGCACCACTTTTCCGCTTCCTTCTTTGGATTTGCAGTGTTTCTCTTTGCTTGCGGCTTTGGCAAGTTTTCTTGAGTCACCATGCCTTGGTTGTGTCCTTGGTTCTGTGGTTTGGGGGCACCTTTCCCTTGCTTCTGATTCGCAGATCCAAAGTCTCACTTTTTTTGTTTGAATTTTTGCTCAATTTTGGTAGCGTACCGATATGTCGTACCAAGTGAGGAGATTTCGAGGAACTCCATTCCCTCCTGAATGTATCTGTGCAGAAAACTATGGTACTTTAGCACCAAATGTTTCTCTGAATCTTTGATAACCAACTTGGTGTGCAGGGTATGGAACAGATTCGTCAGCTCATGCACATCTTGATCTCTTTGCTGCCACAACGTAGTCCATTGGATGTACTTGTCCTCATAGATCCCCATCAGATAATATTGTCCCTTTATGGCATCTCAAAAAGAATTCCAAGTGGTTACAGCCGAGAACAGAGAGGGTTCCTCCTCATCCTTTCTCTCACAGTAGGTTTCCCACCAGTCCTTGACATGGGGGACGACTTTGAGTAGAGAAAATGTAATCTTTTCCCGGTCAGAAAAGTCATGAACCGAGAAATATCCTTCTATTAGATTCAACCTTTTATCTACGGTGTCTGCATCTATTCGACCATCAAATATGGAAATGTTGAAGTTTACTTGTACCTTAAAAGGGGTTGCACCCCCAGAGTGGCTGTTAGATGCAGATGTGTCGCCAGTGGGAATTCGTTGAAGGATCTGGGCGAAGTTATCCATCATTGTGTTCCTTTATTTTTCAAGGGCCTCCTCGAGCAACATTTTGATAGGATGTTCTGTGCCCTCATCTTTCTTTTTTTCCCCCATGGGTGGTCGTCGGGATTTGCGAGGCTGATCTTGAAAAGGTTCAACCAGATTGAGCCCTAACTCTTTATACCCCACCCTCATTGGGGACATGCAAAGATGGATTGAGAAAGATTAGATTTCTCCAATACCATTGATCCGGATTTATGCAGGAAAGCAACAGAATACACAAATAACCATAGAAACAAATATGCATCGGAAATAACATTTCATTTCATTAATCAATAACTGAAACTTGTTTACATACAGAATGGAAATAAACTAGCTAGAGTGCTGGTAGCTTATCTCTGAGAAGAGATGTGGCGGCTACATGCCTCTGAACTCTATGATACAATGAGGCTGGAAGGCCTATATATTATTGAGAAACAATGGAAACCCTACACATCCAAAAACCTAACCCTAGGAGGTGAAACGCCTTAATGTGGGCCTCGTTGGGTAACTTGGTACATCAATTTCCCGGGGTCATAACTTTAGCATACTACCTCCATTTGACACGCATGATATATCGTTCGAAACATATGTTTAAGGACTACATCCATAAATAACAAATATCAAGTCCGGAACAGACTCATATTTTTCTAACCATTCGATCGCAAAAAAACGTCGTTTAGGGCCTCAAAACGGCTCTAAAAGTTTAGGACCCGAAAACTGCCAAAAATAGTAAATTGTGCTACAATTAAGGAAACTAGAAAACTGAAAGAAACACTAGTTGGGGTCCAAGGGGAATAGGTGGGTGGCCACAAACATCCTCCTGGATCAATCCACATGGTATGAGGTCTCTTACCTTTACCACTCCATGGAATTTTTCATAATCAAACTCTTACCTTCATGGGTCCTACTTACACCCTTGACATTACCAGTTTGGTTGGTCCTTTGCAGGAGATTGCAGAATTTGCTCACCAACTTTTGATTATGGACTTGTTGCCTTATCCCTTTCTCCAGAGGGTTGTTGGTCACCTTCGTCAGCATCAGCAACATATTCAGCCATGTCCATGTTGTCATTGGTTTTTCCACTAATGCCAAATGTATAATCCTCAATACCCTATGCATGCAAAGCATATCCTCATACATTTCAAGTATAAAACTTATAAAAGGTAGTTATAATCAGCAAGATAGGGTTTAAGGGAAACTTCCCTTTTTAAGTCCCTCATCTTTGCATGGAACTCCTCTTCCACACAACAGCTGATTTGACTTCATGGTCTTGCTACCTCTAGGCATGTGATTCCCCAAAGTTGTCTATATTGACAGCAACACATTTCTCTTTCAAGTAATCACTAGCACTTTGCTGCTCCATACTCATATTCTAGTGACTTTCCCTTGTTCCCGGCTAGATAATCTTTCCAACGCGTATCCACATGCTTCATTTTGACCTCGAGTGTGAAAACCACACTACTTCTAGAATGATGGCAAACATACAACTGTATTTTGGTCAGGAATGCTAACTTCAGTCATCTAGGGTTTTCTCCCTTTTCAGCCCTGTGACCACTGACAATCTGTTGAATTTGCCGAAAACCTACTGAAAGACAGTTGAAAACAGCTTGAAAAATTACTGAGAAGTTCCTTTGAAAAACCCAAATCTCCTTTGGAAATTTATAAAACAACAATTATGCTAAAACATAGAATTTTCTCTATCTCTTGTTCAGCTCTGTAATCCACTGATAATCTGCTGAAAACCCACTAGAAGATAGTAAAAAACTGCAGGAAAAAATTATAAGAAATTCCTTTGAAAAATCCAAATTCCTTAGGCCCAATCGGACCTTCTTCCAACTATTTTTCTGACATTTCAGTGGTCAAACCAACTACACTTTCGATCTGCATCGGTGAGCAAATTAGTTGTTCATCGGTGGTCTGTTTGCTTACTCCTTTCCGGCGTTTCGGCGGGCAAAACGACTAGACTTCCAATTCGCATCGGCGAGGAAACCAACTGTTGATCGGGTGCACAGTCATTTGAGCAGCCGCAATGGTGGAAAAAGATATTTCTATAGTTTTTGCGAGGAACCGGCTGAGCTTCCGATCGGTGATCCGATCGTTAACAAATTTCCAATGCTTTTATACTCCTCAAAGTTTTCTTCTAATCGAGTCTCTTCCCTGCTAAATCCTCGGTGTTTCGACGACTGAAACTTCTAAATTCTTCCGATGTATAGGCAATTTACTCGTCTATTTCCTTCCGCCGTATCGGCCCTGTCATGGTCTACTGTTCCAAGTCTTATGGGTGATATCATAGACTAACCTATTGCATCGGTGGCCGGGTGCCCTACGTATTAGACAGTTAGTAATAAAGCTTTCAGCAACAGTGTCCCACAATCTCCCCAAGTCTTCCGCAGCCACAAGTCTATACGCAATCGGAACCCCTAGAAGCTATGGCATCGGTGCTCGGACGCATTCCTCATCGGGTGGTTAGTCCTCTCGACCTTCACAATGGTGGACGTTTGACCAACAACTTTACCCGACGTATCTCATCAGTGAATGGATCATCTGAGCATCGACGATGTGATCAACTAACCATCGTTGATGGCTGATGGTTCTAAGACTTAGAAAAATTTTCAAGTTTTTCTCTCTCTTGCTTTCTGAACTTCATCAGCTCAACCATCCTCTATTCTCCGTCGATCTGTTTCTTATCTGTCAGTGAAAACTTCCTCTATCCATCGCTGGTCAAACAATTGTTTGTCGCTGCCGCCGGGAGCTACTATTTACTAACACCTCAGCATCGGTGACTGGAAGGACTAGTGCGTCGGTGAGATAGTTGACTTAGTAGCCGCAACGACAGCACGCGAACTGTTAACTCATTCTGATGTTCATCGATGACGTCATCAACTAACATGCTTCGACAGCCAACGATGTGAACACTTAGAAGAATTTTCAAAAATTTTGCACCATCGGCGGTCGAAGGCTCTACCCGTCGGAGGCATAGTGGTCTAGCCATCTGCAATGACAGCGGTCAATCAGCTAAGCATCAGTGATCCATCCGTTTAAGTGTCCCGATGTGCCGACGGCCAAACACTTAAAAAAAATTCTGAAATTTTCCTACGCAGTCTTCCACCGCATCGACCGTCGGATCAACTATCCGTCGGGTGGCCTTCCCAGTAACTGCTCCAATGGGCCGATACTTTTGGCACTTAGAACATTTTGTGAATTTTCTTGTCTTCAATTTTCTGATTCTTGCTGAGCAAAAGGCAAATTGCCTCTGTTATTTGATCTGTCATGGCCCATTTAGGCCCATGCTGCAACCAGAGCTCTGATACCATACTGTAACATCCCCGACCCTCTGACCGGCGAAGAGGACGATACCAAACCATCAAATAGACCGGGAAACTATCCCCATGAACATGAACATACATAAAATGCTTAAAACATAAAAAATACTAAGATGCATAATCATACATATATATTCAGTGGAAGCAAAACAACATTAATTCATACACATGTTCATCATAGTTCATTAACAGTAAACATAATTGCAGCCAAGAAATAGACAAGGACACTTATCTCATAAAGAACTTGTCCTGCAACCAGCTACGTCGCTGCAACGTTCCACCGAACCATAGGCCAATGTGCTCATCAATATCTCAGTAGCACTGCCACCCCCAAGTTGGGCATGATTCCCCAAGGAATAAGGGACCAAGTAGGCTTACACATAGCCAAGGTACACAAATCAACCAAGCCCACATAGTAGGGCTTATCAGGCTACCAAGGAGCTGGGAGAAGCTAAAAGATAAGCTGGTGAGCTCATGGAAGAGCTAAGGATTCCTACATCAAAGCTAGCCTGACCTCTAAGACACCCACACACACCCGACACCAGGAATCAGTCCCTTCTCCGCTTCACAGTCCCTCAAGCCCTGACTTCCCTTGCCAGTGCTCTTCTGGGGTTGTGTAGAAGAAATTCAGCCATCTAAATCTCTCTGTGTGGCTCCCAAACCCAGGTTTCTTAAGCATACCCGGCCTTCAATCCCACTCCACGCAGTCTGAAGACCAACCACTGCATGCATGCAGCAAAACCAAGCTATTCACAGCTGGAACAAGGGAAAATTGATCCCTGAGTCATTCTTGGCCCTATCGTGGCCAAAACGACTCAACAACAACCTACAACAGCTCAAGAATGCACATGAGACCACAGTAAGTGAACAATGTGGGGAAAACAACAGCAAAAACAAAATCAGGGAAAGAACCACAGCCCCATCTCACAATGAAGCGATGGGAACATTACATAGTCCCAAAACGGTATAGAAACCAGACTCCTAGCATTGACAGGGGAAAACCATCAACGCAGACCACAATCGATATGGAGAGGAACACATATGCAGGCCACGAATCGGCAGGGGAAAACACATATGCACCGCCCAAAATGTGAAGTTTCATTCACAAGAAATCATGGGTGACAGTAATCAGTTTTTCCAGCTCTGTGTGAGGAAAATGATGATGAATCCCAATCGGTGCTTGAGAGAACCAAACGTCCCTGTGTGACATGGACCGTGAAGATAAAATCTCGCCTGTGAGGTCTGAACAGCCAAAAAATGATCCATAGTTTTCCCAAACGGTGCTTGAAGGTGAGATGACTGGAGAGAGTGGGAGAGTGGCGGCATTTTTCTATTGGTTTCCTTTCCCCCACATGAATGGAACGACCCAGCTGGAGGAGGGTGCGTGTGGATAGTCCTGCCACCCATCACTACTCAGCAAATAAATGCCCTCAGCCAACAGTAGTTTAGTGGCTAACACATGGCTTTTCCCCAATGGCTCTCATGGGTTAGACAATCCCCTCCCCTTAACCTTAGGAAATCATGCCTTTTTCATTTAATGTTGCACCGTCGTAGTTGGCTGTAGGTTTATTTTAATTTCTGTGCATATTTACATGATGCCAAACTATAATGTGCTAGATAGCACGATATACCATCGACAATGATCCCAATTGCTGAAACATAACACAACCAAATCGATGGTGGGGCTTTTTGCCTTTAGCTCCTCGCCATGATTAATTACAATATATACTTCATGTACCTTTAATGCAAATGGGGTCAAAATCGGGGTGTTACACTATGTATGGCGTATCTAGACCAATACAACAAAGGAAATTTCAATTCCATGCAATGGTTGTATGGACAATACACAATGCCCCTGGGTTAACTTCATTTTGTGGTTTGTAATTTTAATTTCCACTTTAAATGAATTTAATTATATGGAGTAGTTTGAATATTTTATATCTGAATATATTTGACATAGATATTCCATATGTAAATATTGTAGGTCTTCAGACAAAGGGTAAATTTGCATGTTCAGTTTGTGGTCCTAAGATAAAATCTCATCGTTCAAAAAGCTTAATAAAGGAGGTGTTTGATGAGTATAGGCATTTCCTCTCTAAGAATCACAGGTATAGAACAACTGAAAAAATTATTTTCAATGGGAAGCATGAGACTGCATTAAAACCACTGAGAATGACACCTCACCTTTGGAAGATGCAATACAATAGAAATCGTCATCATGGTACTTATGGATCATCGTATATGAATTGTTATGTATTTTTATTTTTATTTTGATTTGTTTACTGTAGTGGCCATATTTGATTTATGATGTAATTTATTTATAAACTAATATTCATGATGTCCATCGTGATCATGAAGGCATTAATGGACTTCCACGAGGAATGAAAAGTTATCCTATTCAATTCAGCAGGTTGCCCTACTATGAGCACCTATAAATTGCTCATTTGTTTGATACAATGCATATTGGAAAGAATGTTACTGAAACCTTATGGCGACTACTGGAGCTAAGGAGGGAGAAAGATAAAGTTGTGAAAGCTTGCAAAGACATTCAACAAAGTAACCATGCAATCAAAGATGTCATTCGATTTCATAGCAATGGAGAACAAGTTAATATAAACTCAATTCCATGGATGTTTACGGAGCAACAAAGCAATGTTGTCAAAGAAGTAATGCGGAAAATTAAATTTCCCACTGGATTTTGTGTGAACTTGAAGAATATCATAACCAAAAAAGGTGATTTTGTGGGGGTCAAAACACATGACTGGCATGTCTTCATCAAGGTAATTATTATTGTCATGTCCATATAATATTTTTTTTTCACTTTACTGCGTATACTTTTTTTTCTTGTTTGTATACTCTTTGTTTAATAAATGGCAAGGTTTGTATATTGATACAGTATGTTCTATCTCTCTCTCTCCTGGACAACTTCGACAGCAATGTCAAACAAGTTATATATAATCTTGGTAAATACATGAGGTAACTAGCGATTACTTGCATCTGCTTAGTGTTTCTTTAATTCTCTGTATAATTTATATTTGTTTTTTTGTGCACTATTTCAACATATATTGTAATTTAATGTTTATTTTTGTTAAATATCATTATTCGTTTGCATCACTTGTAGATGGTTGACATAGTAAAGAAATCCATAAATAAGATATAAAGTATTGGAGGAGAGAAATTCATCGTCTCATGTATGAAATGCAGAAGAATCTACCATCAGCATTTTTCAATGCACAGGAACACTACCTCATACACCAAGTTGAGGAGATTGAGTTGTGTGGACCTGTGCACTCAAGGTCCATGTGGATGGTTGAGAGGCACTTGAAATTTATGAAGGGTTTGGTGAGACAACGAGCACATGCTGAGGGTTATATGATGGAAGGATATACGGTATACCAAAACATGTTGTATGTTAGTGAATATCTTCCTATTTTAGCGTCAAAGCTCAATTTCTGTTGAATTTGTGATCTGGACTCCAATAACAAATTTTAAGGGGAGCAACTAAAGGGGAAAGGTAGATTGAGGAAGTTGAAAGGTAATTATTAGCTAGTGGATGTTTATTATATCATTCATATTCTAATTGTATTTTCTAGTTATAATTACTTCAATTAAGAGAATATACTTTGTTCAGGAGATTTACACCTTTCTTTCATTTTAATGGTTATTGTCATTAAATAGTTGGTCGAGAATGGGATGCAATTCATTTATACATCACAAACAATCTTGACTGGATGAAGGTATGGATTGAACAATGCGAACAATCAGGTCATGATATCATGGGAAGGTGTGGCTTCATTGGTGAAAGCAGCACGCAATGGAGATAGAAATCTAACAGAAAGGGAAATCGATTTGGCATATGGTGTAAAAGATCAAATGGTAAGCATATAATTAATCAATCCCTCTAAATATTTTATTTTGCAAATTATATTTTGACGTACATGTTCTTCTTTTCCATGTATTGCTGCATAAGGATTGAATGGTTGTGTATTGCTTATTGCAGGTAAAACACCATAAGGCTATGGTCTGCAATGGAGGTAGATATCGGATCAAAAAATTGGATGAAACAAAGAAAACATCAGATTCCAAGATATCTAATGTCTTTGAGGTTACCAATGTTTTATCCAGAACTGACAAACATCCAGAAGTCCCAGAAAATCGATACTATGGGTATTTGGAAGATATTATACAGTGTGACTTTAAGTCCTTTAAGGTAGTTCTATTCGTTGTCAAATGGTACAACTTACGATTGAATCAACGTGATCCCGATATAACTATTATTGAACATGATAATGGATTTACCATGGTAAACACAAGTTTGTTTGAGCCAGGAATAGAGCCCTATGTTCTTCTAATCCAATGTGAACAGGTATTTTACTCAGAGGTTCCAGGTAAAGCAGGATGGTCATTTGTTGTGAGACACGATCCAAGGGGAAGGTCGGTAAAGTATAACCTAGATGATGCTACTGAAGAGGGTTCTCTAGAAGAAGGATATGATGATGCGGAGCATGATCAACATGAGTTAGGTGATGATGATGATCCAGAAGAAGATGTACTCCAAGAAATAGTTGAATTCGATGATGTAGAAAACAATTCCAAGAAAATTTATACCGACGATGACAAGATGAGAATAACTGATGATGATGACGATGATGATATGGCCAACCCTTACAATGTTGACTCTGGATCTGATGATATAGATGATGACTTGAATGAAGAAGATGATGAAATATAATTAATGAAAGGTAAATATTTAATAAGACCTATTCTTTTATCTTATTTTTTTAAAGAGTTACTAACCTCATCAACATCACCATCATCCTCATGCGAATCATCATCATCATCATCATCTTCATCGTCGTCTTCATCATCAGACATCTTCATCTTCATCATCATCACCATCAATATCGACGTCATCATCATAATTGTCATCATCATAATCACCCTCATCATCATCTTCATCATCATCGTCATCGTCATCGTCGTCTTCATCATCATGACCATCATCATCATCATCATCCTCATCAACATAATCATCACCAACATCATCATCTTCATCATAATCAATGAAGATGACATCGTTATCCTCATGATCATTGTCATTATCATTATCATTGTCATCGTTGTCATCAAAATCATAATTATCATCGTCGTTGTCATTTTTGTCCTCATCAAAATCATAATTATCATCATCATCTTCATCATTGTCATCATCATCATCTTCATCATCATCGTCATCATCATCATCATCATCATCATCTTCATCGCCATCATCATCATTAAAATAAAACCTAGATCAAATTAATTACTTCATATCATCGTCGTCGTCATCTGTAGCATCGTCATCATCTTCATCATCGTCGTCGTCATCATTAACGATGAAATATATTGAAAGGTAAATATTTAATTATACCTATTCTTTTATCTTATTTCTTTTTAAAAATAGTTACAGACATCATCGTCATCATCCTCACCATCCTCGTCATCATCATCAACATCATCATCATCATCATCATCTTCATCATATATAATCATCATCATCATCATCATCATCATAATCATCATCATCATAATCACCCTCATCGACATCATCTTCATCATCGTCATCGTCGTCGTCATGACCATCATCATCATCGTCGTCCTCATCAACATAATCATCACCAACATCATCATATTCATCATAATTGATGAAGATGACATCGTTATCCTCATGATCATTGTCATCGTCGACATCAAAATCATAATTATCGTCGTCGTCATCAAAATCATAATTATCATCATCATCTTCATCATCGTCGTCATCATCGTCATCATCATCATCTTCATCGTCGTCATCATCATCATCATCTTCATCATCATCATCATCAATAAAATTAAACCTAGGTCAAATTAATTACTTCATATCATCGTCATCGTCGATTGTAGCATCGTCATCATCAACGATGAAATATAATGAAAGGTAAATATTTAATTAGACCTATTCCTTTATATTATTTTTTTTAAAAGAGTTATAGACATCATCATCATCATCATCATCATCATCATCATCGTCATCGTCATCATCCTCACCATCCTCATCATCATCATCAACATCATCATCATCATCTTCATCATATATAATCATCATAATCATCATCATCATAATCACCCTCATCAACATCATCTTCATCATCATCGTCGTCGTCATCGTCATTTTCATCATCATGACCATCATCATCATCGTCATCCTCATCAACATAATCATCACCAACATCATCATCTTCATCATAATCGATGAAGATGACATCGTTATCCTCATGATCATTGTCATCATCATTATCATTGTTATCGTCGACATCAAATTGTAATTATCATCATTGTCGTCGTCGTCGTCATCATCAAAATCATAATTATCATCATCATCTTCATCATCATCGTCATCATTTTCATCGTCATCATCGTCATCATCGTCGTCATCATCATCTTCATCGCCATCATCATCATTAAAATTAAACCTAGATCAAATTAATTACTTCATATCATCGTCATCATCGTTTGTAGCATCATCATTGTCGTCGTCATCGTCAATGATGAAATATAATGAAAGGTAAATATTTAATTAGATCTATTCTTTTATCTTATTTCTTTTTAAAAAGAGTTACGGACATCATCATCATGTGGATCATCATCGTCATCATCCTCACCATCCTCATCATCATCATCAACATCATCATCATCATCATCATCTTCATCATATATAATCATCATCATCATCTCATCATCATAATCATCATAATCATCATCATCATAATCACCCTCATCGACATCATCTTCATCATCATCGTCGTCGTCGTCATTATCTTCATCATAATCATCATCATCCTCATCAACATAATCATCACCAACATCATCATCTTCATCATAATCGATGAATATGGCATCGTTATCCTCATGATCATTTTCATCATCATTATCATTTTCATCGTCGTCATCAAAATCATAATTATCATCATCATCTTCATCATCGTCGTCATCATCATCATCTTCATTGTCGTCATCGTCATCGTCATCATCATCATCATCATATTCATCGCCATCATCATCATTAAAATTAAACCTATATCAAATTAATTACTTCATATCATCGTCATCGTCATCTTTAGCATTGGCATCGTCTTCATCACCGTCGTCGTCATTGTCAACGATGAAATATAATGAAAGATAAATATTTAATTAGACCTATTATTTTATCTTATTTCTTTTTAAAAAGAGTTACGAACATCATCATCATCATCATAATAATCATAATCATCATCATCATAATCACCCTCATCGACATCATCTTCATCATCATCGTCGTCGTCATCGTCGTCTTCATCATCATAACCATCATCATCATCATAATCATCCACATCAACATAATCATCACCAATATCATCATCTTCATCATAATCGATGAAGATGACATCGTTATCCTCATGATCATTATCATTGTCATCGTCATCATCAAAATCATAATTATCATCGTCGTCGTCGTCGTCAAAATCATAATTATCATCATCATCTTCATCATCGTCGTTGTCATCATCATCATCATCATCATTTTCATTGCCATCATCATCATTAAAATTAAACCTAGATCAAATTAATTACTTCATATCATCGTCATCATCGTCTGTAGCATCGTCATCATCTTCATCATCGTTTTCGTCATCGTCAACGATGAAATATAATGAAAGGTAAATATTTAATTAGACCTATTCTTTTATCTTATTTCTTTTTAAAAAGAGTTACGGAAATCATCATCATCGTCATCATCCTCACCATCCTCATCATCATCATCAACATCATCATCATCATCATCATCATCTTCATCATATATAATCATTATCATCATCATCATCATCATAATCATCATAATCATCATCATCATAATCACCCTCATCATCATCTTCATCATCGTCATCGTCATCATCGTCGTCTTCATCATCATGACCATCATCATCACCATCATCCTCATCTAAATAATCATCACCAACATCATCATCTTCATCATAATCGATGAAGATGACATCTGATTATCCTCATGATCGTTTTCATCGTCATTAGCATTGTCATCGTCGTCATCAAAATCATAATTATCATCGTCGTCATCGTCAAAATCATAATTATCATCTTCATCGTCGTCGTCATCATCGCCATCATCATCATCTTCATCATCGTCATCATCATCATCATCATCTTCATCGCCATCATCAGCATCATCATCGTCTTCATCTTTATCGCCATCATCATCATTAACATCATCATCTTCATCAACATCGTCATTAAAACTATTTTTAAAATTAAAAGTAAACCTAGATCAAAGTAATTACTTCATATCATCATCGTCGTCATCGTCAACGATGAAATATAATGAAAGGTAAATATTTAATTAGACCTATTCTTTTATCTTATTTCTTTTTAAAAAGAGTTACGGACATCATCATCATCATCATATTTCTTTTTAAAAAGAGTTATGCACATCATAATCATCATCATCATCATCAACAACATAATCATCACCAACAACATGATCAACATAATCATCACCAACAACATCATCTTCATCATAATCGATGAAGATGACATCGTTATCCTCATGATCATTGTCATCATCATCTTCATCATTTTCATCGTCATCATCAAAGTCATAATTATCATCATCGTCGTTGTCGTCGTCATCATCATCATCTTCATCATCGTCGTCATCATCATCATAGTGTGAAGATTAGTGTTTTAAAACACTAATATCTTGATAGTGTGAAGATTAGTGTTTTAAATTTTTTATTAATCTATTAGTTATAAATATTTTTAGCATATAAATATTTTAAAAAATTAAATTAATATATATATATATTACAAAAATAATTTCTTTCTTAATCTAAATTTTTATTAATTTGAATGTTGTAAAATTGAGTTAATTATATTGCCAAATAATATAAATAAATATTAATTTAAAGTGATTTATGCCTAAACCTGTATCATTTGATAATGCACATAAGCTACATTGTAGTTAGTAACACACATGGTTTTCTTTTGACGTGATATTTGCTAATAAAAATAAAGTGAATATAGCTAAAAATATTTATTTTATTTATATTTGAAATATTTTTCCATAAAATATTTTATATGAAATTTTAAAATTTATCATTTTATTTTTGTTTTGAATGTTTTAAGTTTATTTTAAAAAAGTATTTAATTTAAATAAGATATTTATATAGAAGAATGTAGTTAGCAAAATTGATGTCCAAAAATTATTACTTAGTTTATTTCTATAATAAAAGATTAGATTTTAGATTTTGTAGATAACTTTTATGTTTCCAAATTCAATATGAAGAATGGAGTAAACATGGAAAGATGTTAAGAATGTAGAACATAACATTAATGTTTTTTTTAATATTTTACATACCTTATGGCTCACAAAAAGATATTAGATTCCAAATTTTTCATATATCTTTGATCTTACCGCAACTTTAAAGTTTGGTGACAAACATCAAAATAATTTTAGATCATTAGACTTTGTTATATTGCCACAACAATGGCTTCTTAAGTCGTTTAAATGTTGTCATTCCACCCACCAAAGTTTGACTCTCCTAATTGTTGTCATTCCACCCACCAAATCTTGAGTCTCCTCAATAGCATATTTGTGCCTTATAGCTATTAAATAAGATATATGTCAAGGTTCTTAGTAAAAGTGTATGTGATAATAAATCATTGTTCTCTTCTTTCTTTTATTAGGAATTTTTGAATTTTTTTTTATGATGGTGATGACAATGATGACGACAATGTTACCATATTGGTCTACCATATTTTGTTATGTTGAATCCAAGCTCAAAAAGGGCACAAATAAGATTATAATGATTATAAAAGAATTGGGCCCTTTTTAATTTTGAAATTGATTTAAAAAGAAAATTGTCGAGCCATGCATGCTTTCAAAATCATCATCCTCATGATCATTGTCATCATCATCATCATTTTCATTGTCATCATCAAAATCATAATTATCATCATCGTCGTCATTGTCATCATCATCCTCACTATCCTCATATCATCATCATCAACATCATCATCATCATCATCAACATCATCATCATCATCATCATCATCTTCATCATCGTCTTCATCATCAGACATCATCATCTTCATCATCATCGTCGTCATCATCACACATCATCATCATCTTCATCACACATCGTCGTGATCATCATCATCATCGTCTGTATTATCGTCTTCATCATCGTCGTCGTCATCGTCAACGATGAAATATAATGAAAGGTAAATATTTAATTAGACCTATTATTTTATCTTATTTCATTTTAAAAAGAGTTACTAACATCATCGTCATCATCATGTGGTTCATCATCGTCATCATCCTCACCATCCTCATCATCATCATGAACATCATCATCATCATCATCTTCTTCTTCATCATATATAATCATCATCATCATCATAATCATCATCATCATCATAATCATCATCATCATAATCACCCTCATCATCATTTTCATCATCGTCGTCATCGTCGTCGTCGTCTTCATCATCATGACCATCATCATCATCGTCATACTCATCAACATAATCATCATCAAAATCATCTTCATCGTATATAATCATCATCATCATCATAATCATCATCATCATCATCATAATCATCATCATCATCATAATCACCCTCATCATCATATTCATCATCATCGTCGTCGTCATCGTCGTCTTCATCATCATGACCATCACCATCATCATCATCATCATCGTCAACATAATCATCAGCATTAACATCATCATCCATCAACATCATGATCATCCATCATCATCATCATCATCATCATCATCATCATCACCGTCGTCGTCGTCGTCATCAGCAACATCATTGTCGCCATCGACAGCATCATCAGCGTCATCATCATCAACATCGTTAGCATTTTCATCATTTCATATGATATCAAGATGGTCATCACCATCATCATCATCATCATCATCATCATCATCTTCATCATCGTCAACTTCATCATCATCATTGTCGTCATCTTCATCATCATCATCTTCGTCTTCATCATCATCATCATCTTCATCCTCATCATCAACATCCTCATCTTCATCATCATCATCATCATAATGATCGGCATCATGGATAACATCATGATCATCATCAACAACATCCTCATCCTCATCATCATAGATTCACTGCACACATAAAGACTCACATAGATACACCCCCCCTCTTTGTATATAAAAAAAAATAAAACATAGTATATATATATAAATAAATAAAATAAAGCATAAATAAATAAATAAAATAAAACATAAAACAATATATATAAATAATTATAAAACAATTATTTTAAATACATATATATAAATAAAAAAACAAAAACATAAAACAATAAAAAAAAACTACCAGTCGCGCTATTTTCATTTCAGCTTCACGAGAAAGCTTCTTCCTTTGTGCATCTCATCGAGTGGTTCTCGTTCAATGATCAGTGAGGTTCTGAGCAACTTGGCTGGAGAATAATATCAGTGGGAGCAATGATTTGGACCCATGAAGACTAAGGAGAGTGGATTGTGGTTTTGTAGCGGACAAGGAGGCCAATTGTCAGTCAAGACAATGCATCCAAAAATTGTGAGTACTGTTCCCTAATTCATGTCTATTTTAAAAAATTTAAGATAGTTTTGCAAATCTCCAGGGTTTCTTAGCCAATAGAGGAAAGGCAGAGGCTATTAGAGTAGGTTACCCTAATTGATCAGCACCCAAAGTTTGACTCTCCTAATTGTTGTCATTCCACCCAAAATAGAGTTAATAAGGGTAACAATAGAGTTGCATTTGACCCGAATTTGACCCATATTGGCTGATATGGATTCTAAAGTTTGGCCAGTCTGAGCGTTACAATTAGTGGACAAACCCACCACATTTTGGTTCACATTCAAACTGGTTTGGTTGTTTTTATTTGAGTTATCTCACCAACCAGTTCCCAAATAAGCTATTAATCTAACCCCACCGAAATGAGATGCTTAAGGGAGGTATAGAGAAGGATTCAAGTTCCCCCATAGCCATGATAGATAGAGTTTTTCTGCTCACATGTATGCTCGGCCCGGTGGAGAAGGATGAAAATCAGTCGCTGCCCCGAGTAGTATTTTCGAGCCCTATTTTGTTATAAGCAAGAAACTTGAACCTAACCCCTAGATCATTCAATATCATTATAAAATCCCTAGGTTAGAAAGAAACTCGAACCTAACCCAGTATTTTCCAAATTGTATCGACAACAGGTGTTTTCCAGAATTCTGCCAAATGTTATGGATTTCTTCTTTAAAGTGTTTTATTATAGAAACCTTATATTAGAAAGCAACTCGAACCTAACCCAGTAATTCCCAAATTGTAGTGACAACATATGTTCAATCAATTCCCTAGTGTCTTTCATTTTATCATGTTTAATAAACCCTTAGAATATGAAGTGTTTAATTTGAACCATTGGGTGAATCTTGCCAACAAATTCTACTTTAGGGACTAGGACTAATCGTTTTAGATGAAGGGAATTTCCCACAAAATAAGGACACCAACATACTCCATGTTCTTTCCCAAATACATAGGATGAGACGGGTGTTATTGTCATGCACCCTTTTTCAGAACAATTTTAAAGAGCTCTTCAATCTTTTGAGGTTGGTAAGGCCTAATATTTTAGATTTGAACTCTTTTCAAGCCTTCTTTAGCCAGTTT